>MU223775.1:1609875-1623283 GCA_018584345.1 Thuja plicata | reverse complement strand
TATATAATTTTATATATATATATATATATATATATTACTAATTTTCTTAAAATATATCTTAATTCTATATAGGCTATTAAAGGATTTGGTGAAAACCTCCTCTCACCAAATAAAAAATTTGTGGTGGTTATGTTGATTAAAATCTTTTCCTTCTACATGAATAATAAATTCTTTAGAAAATAAATTTAATTTAATTTATTCATTAAATTTTGTATTAAATGAGTTTAATATAATTTCTTCTTATTTATTTTAAATATTTTTTTGACTATGAATTAATTTTAATTGTTTTTTATGTTAACTAATAAGCGTTATTATTGAACTATTATTTATTGTGTGTAGTGTTGCCTTGTCTACTTCAAAACTTGTCATTTTAAGTCCCATTTCAAATAATATGAGACATTTTCAAAATTTAAGTCCCATTTCAAATAATATAACTCATTTTCAAAAGTTGTCAGTGTTTATGTAACATTCTAGGAGTCATTTTGAGATCCGATGACCCATTAGAAACATGATCAACTCTCTTGTTCTTGTTAAGTCTTTGATTTATTCATTTTTTCCATCTCTCTTGTCAATTCATGGCATCTTCCTTTAGATCGTCAATTTTTTCTTTATTTGAGTCTTATACTAAATACCTAGGATCTAGTTCAGAAGTGTCTATTAGAGTCTGACTTTTTTCCTAGAACAATCTCAGCTTTAGTCCTTCGAGTGTGTTGTGAGCATATATAATGTCTAAGTCTTTTG
The DNA here is from genome assembly GCA_018584345.1 of Thuja plicata. NCBI lineage: Eukaryota > Viridiplantae > Streptophyta > Pinopsida > Cupressales > Cupressaceae > Thuja > Thuja plicata. Next base: position 1,622,542 of record MU223775.1, on the reverse strand, counting down.
CAATTGTAATTTTTGGTTCCTGAAAGCATAAATGTCACTTGTATTCTCCTTGAGGTCAATTTTGATTTTCTATCGAGCGTTAAAAGCTTAGTTAAAATTTGATCAATAATGTCCCATATTGGTTCAGGAACTCCTATTAAAATCAAAACGTCAAGGTGGAACAGTGAGCTCAATTGTGAAGAAATACTTTGAAATATAGACGATTGATTTCTCAAGTTCCAAAGCTACTAATGGGAAGTGAAAGTTGGGGAACTTCCTATCTAGCAAGTCAAGTCCTATAATTAGTTCAGGAAGTAATGGTCTTTCCTGATAATTCATAAGGAAAGATTTTGAAGGTCAAAAAGAGGGAAAACCCACTATTCAATAGATAATTCAAAAAGGGTCATCAAAACCTAATGAAGGCGATATAAGAAATAAGTTCTTCTTAGTGTTGATGAATAGTTTAAGAGATTTTTTGTTTACTAAAGGCAGATTTCCTTAGATCATAAATATAGGGGGCACGATATTCTTTAAAGGATTTTTTACAAAATATGGAGTAGATTCTAACAGATCAAATAGAAACCTCTTTTTGAGCTTTTGAAAATTGTGGCCAGTTTCATCAAAGGAGATATAATGGTATATAATGGTGGCAAGTGCCAGCTTTGAGTGCTAGAGTGACTAGATTTTTTTATTTCCTTTCATAAAAAAAAATTATATAAAAACAAAAATTGTCATTTCTAAATGAATTATAACTCAAAAGAGTAATAATGAATTACATCTCCAAATCACTTATAGTCTCCTTCATAATCTCATCCAACACCTAAACCATTGTGCCGCTAATCTTACAAGAAGCTCTCTACCCCTTCATCTCAGCGATAATCTTCAGAGCTAACACCCAACACCTTATCCACAAAGGAGGATGGGAATTCCTGTAGAAAGAAGGAATCCCCAGAACTAGCAGGTTTGTCAACACGGGTCAAGAAAGCAGACCTTGACACCAACTATGACGATGATTCCCCAAAGGTATCCGAGCGAGGCTCTAAGGTTTTGGTACTTGAGAAATCTATCGAGGGAAAATGGAGACCCAAGATGGGTCCCTCTCTGGAGGCCCCTTGGAGGGACATTGGAGGTAATAGGAATTATAGAAAGCAACAAAAATATGATACCCTAGTAGATATCTCCCACGCACTCTTGGATACTTAATTTAGTTGATGTTTTTATGCTTTACCTTTTTTTATTATTGCCCCGTGGATGTTTCCTTTATGTTCTGTCAAGGCTTTACAATCAAAATCAACATCTTATATATTACTTTTTTATTACCTGATGTAAATTTGTTTTAAAATTTTACTAATACAATCTTGGATTAAGCCTTTATCGATAAAAAATTACCATTATTTCCTTACAACTAATTTTTACTGCAATATTTTATTATCTAAATTTATGCTTCCACTCTGATATTATAAGGAATGATGAATTCAACTTTTGGCTTTCCATTTCTGGACTATGTTCCCCAATTTTCTGATGGTTCGGTTGGTATTGTTATATTTCTTGATATTTTTTTGAATGCAAGCTATTTAAAATAAAACAACGTTCACAACTCATTACAATTACAACTGATTACAATCAGCCTGAGGTTATGGACAAGGATTTGTTGCTTCTTATTATTGTTTTCCCAATAAAAGAATGGTCACACGTCTTCTATCTGCAGTTCTATTTTACACCACTATTAAAATAATAAATAATACTAGACTCTCTGCACTGACATGATGTAGAATGTAGCTTAGCTTCTAAGACAAATGAATCCACCAGAGAGTGTAATGGATGAAATCAAGAGTCAACTTTAATCTCTCTACACACACACACCAATTAGCAGGCTGAGTAATGGCAACCAATTTATGGTCTCTTTTCAATTTAATTGAGAATTCCACCAAAGACTGGAAAAACATAAATATTATTAATATTGGTTTATTTAGAAGAGTTTTTAGTTCATTTCATCGAGATATATGAAGGTTCCTTGTGGTATAATTTGGATTTAGTTTGTGATGGTTCAAAATACAAAAAAAATTATCATTCGTTAATATAAAATTTTATAATATAATACTAAAGGATAATAAATGTGAAAAATAATTATACACAATTATTTTGAATGTATTTTTTGAAAAAAAAAAAGTGATTATCGTTATATAAGATTTTATGCATAAAGTTCAAAACAATGTTAAACTAAAGTTTAATACAATGATATCTAGAAACATTCTACAATTACATCCGGTAAAATATTTATTTATTAGAAACGAAAGTTGATATGAAAAATACAAAAATTATCATGAATAAAATTTGAAGCAACACAACAACTATTTGAGAATCTCTTTGGAAGTGGTGGGTGTGGAATACCATGCCTAAATATTTTTTGAAGAAATGACTACAATTTTGTGAACCTATGAAGTATCTTTGTTGATTGAATCTTTTAGATTACATTATGAATAGAAAAATGAAACATACAACGTCATACATGCAACATAGCATATAAAATATAATGTTTATAACACATAGACTTCACTCAAACTTCATATAACTTGATCATGCATTACAAATAAAATATCGATGAATTGTATTCTAAAAAATTGGAGTTACAATTAATTTGTTGACCAGATAGATTGCTGAGTAATTTGACTAGCACGAACTAGGGGAGGGAGGCCAGTAGTTGTACATAGCCCAATAGTTGTACACCCACTTGTGATTATATTGTCCAATCTTTCAACACATATGTACTACATATTATAATTAAATAATCTACATCTAAATCAAAATAATTTCAAATGTTGGTCAAAATGGACCAATACTTGAACACATCATAACTTATAAATTCTATATTAAAAGCACATAAATGGATTTATTACCAAGTGAAATAAATAACTTTTTGTTCTAAATAAGAATATTATATCTATCTACTATAAGTGTGTCATTTAAAAAGTGATATGCTCACTTAATAAAATAAGATGCTCACTTACACAAGTATTGTTCTCCTAGTGAACAAATATTATTCTTATGTGTACAACTATTGGAGTAGCAATGTATATGAATTGGAGTGTTTCATATTTATTTTTTTGTCAAGTATCACAAATATAAAAGGTAGAACACAATATTTATGCCTTTTATTTTCCCATGAAATATGTGAGATTTTCAAAAGTTTTTAATGTTCAACTATTGGTCCATTTATGTTGGGTAAAAGTTGTATTCTACATAGTAATGTGTTATTTCAATAACAATAATATTTTTTTTCTTCAACTATTGGTCATTTTGTGCTCGATATAACAGTTAGACATTAAAAAAAACATTTATGATAATTAATAGGTATTTAGTCCTTTTAAGTTGTATATATGCTATATTTTACATAGAAGTACAATATTCTAATAATAACAAATGATGTTTTTTTAATTCAACTACTAGATATTTTTAGATTATTTTTTGCTCGAATATTTAAAAAGTCATTTATTGGACACATTTCACTAGGCATTCATTTTAACAAGTTGCATGATGAGTCACACCTTCAAATCTTAGTTGTAGGTTGTTAAGTGTCCATTTTACATTTCTAAAAAAAATGGAGGCCTTACAATATTCATGCAATGGCTACATATTGATGAAGTTATCCCTCATTACTACTAGACCCTCTCCCCTAGGGCTCACAGTATAACAAAGATTATTTGTGGTTTGATTTCCACAAGCTACTTACAATCTCCAAACTACTCCACCTCCTTGTTAATTCAATTCTCCATAAAAGGTTCCACTAAATATTCGTCCATCACCTAGAACTCCCACATGTTAGCAAGAAGGTGCATCCAAATAAGTGGGGTTATTTTTCCTTAATAAATCATTAGTTACTCAAATCCAACATGTGATAGCACAAATGTTTTAACCCAAAATAAAGTATTACAAAGAAATGATACCCAAAATGAAGCAAAACTTATTCACCGAGTAATGAACATTAATATGATATCCAAATATTCTAAAAATGCTCAACAACACTCTAAATATTCTCCATAGCTCATCAAAATCCAACCACACTCTTTGAAAACTCACACCACATAAAAATCATAAAACCCACCTCAGAAAACTATATATCTTCTCATTTTTCTCAAACTCATAAATACACACAAATCCAAAATCTCTATACATATTTAACAAAAACACCAACCAATTATGGTGGGTTTCTCACCATTGAAAACAACAAGATAATAAGATGGTTTTCATCCTCAACTAGAAAAAATAAGAACTCCTTCAGGTCATTCTAGAAAAATAAATTAGGTTGTCAATTCATTTATATCCAAATACAATCTCAAACTTATTTTTATAAAGTGAAGGAAGAATTAGGGTAACTTGTACTTGAATTGAATTATTTTCCCTCTCATTTCACTTTATCAAACAACATACAATTTTTCCCATGAAGTTGAACCCTATGTGAACTTACAATATAATTTTTTTAAATAAATTTTACCTCTCCTTTAAGCTTGTCATTACTTTTGGAGGCAATATATCATTATTCTAAATTAATAAAATATTACCTATACTTAGGAGTCACACTTAAGGCCTAACTTGATTTTGTAAAAATAGCTTGAAGATCTTATATTCCTAGGAATAGGAATAGGGGAATATTCTATACATGCCACTCTTCACTTGAGTTATAAGGTGAATTCATAAAAGAACTCTTAAGTTAAAATAAATCAAAAATAAAATTTTCTTCTTATCTAAAACCTATGCAATCCATCAGAAACTTATCTGTGAGTATTAATAGTATTCTTATCTAAAACCTATGAAATCCTTTCCCTTTTCTTGCTTGGAATTATCTTCTTCTAATTCACTTCATCCTCACCATTAGTAGGATGATATTCACCATGGAAAGTGTATAATTCCAACCAATTCTCTTCTCCATCATCATTGATTATATCACCCGATGACATTTGTACCAAGTCTAGAACATCCTTAGGATTTTGACCATAGACAACATGAAATGTTGATTTACCTATTGACTTGTTCATTGAACTATTATAAAGAAAATTATGTCTGGCATAATGCAAATTGTCACTTTTTTGCTTCTCTCCAACAATGCATGTCAACATATTACCCAAACTCTGATTGACCACCTATGTTTTCCCATCTATTTAATGATGATAGGCACTACTAAAATGTAATTTTTTCCCCATCTTCTTCCGTAAATTCCTCCATAAATGACTCGAGAACTTGGTATCTTGATCAGAGGTGATAGTTGTAGGAACACCATGCAGTCTAACAATTTTTGAAACACTAATTTTCTTACAAGTAATGAAATTAGTCATCTTTGAGAACCTATAAATAATAGCGAACATGGAATCATTACCTCATTCTATATATCCCAGCCCCAATCCAACATCAATGCTCAAAACTATCGACGGTTATCTTGGAACTTGTAATGGCACATGCAACCCTATATTTTATGAGTGTCCTTTGTCTACTTGTGAAATTGTAAACCTCTCTACATACCTCATTATGTATTGCTTCATCTTTAAACATGGGTAAGTGTACCAAAATGGTGTGCAAAAAAGTGGCCACCCACCTAAAAAATAACAAAATATCCCTAGCATAATTTCATTACTTTAAGTTAAATTAAATTAATTGGGCTTATGTTTGGTAAATTTAAAAGCTAAGAATGAGGCTAGTTAGTAGGCCTAGATAGAAAGGTTGCATCTTCGAAGCCTCATTTGCATCAATTTACCTCCATTTTCACGTGTTTAGTTCTTCAGAACAGGTTTCTCAAATTTATCATCATCAAGTGGGTATTTGTAAAATTACCACCATAAATTCACATGCCATCAGAGCTTTCTAACCATATATTTTTTTTAAGTTTTGGACAACATTAGTATACTAAATTTTAATTATCTTTACCAGTGTCTTGAGAGTTCTCATAGACATATGTCTACCATTTTTTAATAAAGTTTTAGTGAGCGAGAGGTTTGATCCTCTTAATCTTATTCATTTTTAAAAAAAAAGTTTAGTAGTTTAGAGACTAGATTAAGAGTACTACAGTTATTTTTATTTGCACATCTTCTAATTCTGAATGCATTACTCTCAAATTTCTTTTGGAAGTTTAGGTTTACTCAATTTTAGAAAGAAAAAAATGTGGCCACTTATACCCCCCTTTTTGTACACCATCTTGGTGCACTTACCCACATTAGAATTTATCTTCTGCCAAGGCTATTGTCTAATCCTTTTAAAAATGTCCTTCAATACCACTTCTATGAAACTCTTTGATGCTATTTCTCTCATATAGCCAATGAGAATGCATAACTATTTTCCCTTGAATAAATAGTCATCCTGCATAAGATATTCACCTTGAATGTTCTCTATTTTCCTTGTAAATAGATTATTTAGCTAGTCCACAACTTCCCAAAATGAATGTCAGATTCATACAAATATTTGATTGCACCAAAACCAATTACTTTAGTTTCCATGGTGGTTGAAAGCATTGTATGACTGCTTAAGGCACCTGCAACTTGGTTTTGTTTATGCTTCAAAATAAAAGTATAGCCTTAAATAAAAGATATCCATTTGGCATGTCTACTTTTTAATTTATTTTATGTGTTAAGATATTTTAAAGAAATGTGATATGTAAAAACCAAAAATTACTTGGAAACTAGGTAATGTTTCCAATGTCTCAAAGCTTGTACAATTGGATAGAATTCTATATCATAATTTAAATAATTCTTCCACACATCAATTGAATTTTCACTAAAAAATACAATGAGCTTACCTTCTTGACTAAGTAAATCTCTAATACCCACATGTGAAGCATCACAGTCCACCTCAAAAAATTTATCAAAATATGGTAGTGCCAATATAGGAGCTTCAATAACCTTCTTTTTTATATCTACTAGAAACTTTCCTTGGCTTCTTTATTCCACAAAAAATCTCTACCTTTGGTGCATTTTTTATGGGTGTTAAAATGATACTAAAATTGCAAATGAACTTTCTATAGAAAGTAGAAAAACTTTGAAAACTTCTCACCTCTATTATTCTACATGGACTAGGTCATTCAAGAATGGTTTTAGCTTCTTTTTCATCCATTTTTACACCATATAAAGAAATGATGAATCCTAGAAAAAACCAAACTCTTTTGCATGAACCTACCCTTCTTCAAGTTTTTATAGAGTTAATGTATCCTCAACACCCCTAGTATGATCCTCAAGTGTTGCAAATGTTCTTCCATTCTTTTACTGAAATTTAACATATCATCAAAATAAACTACTACAAACTTACCAATGTAGGGACATAAGATAGTATCCATTAGCCTCATAAAATAACTAGGTGCATTGGATAAACCAAATGGCATAACCATCCACTCATACAAGCAATCTCTAGTTTGGAATTTTTTTTCATTCATCCCATTCTCGGATATGGATCTGGTGATATCTACATTGTATATCAATATTGATAAAAGTAAGTTTCTCATATAAGAAAATCCATCATGTCATCTAGATAAGGCATAGGAAATAGATACATAATGGTGATCCTATTGATTTCTCTACTAGTTTTAGAAATCCTCCATGCACCGTCCTTGTTTGGGGTTAATAATGCTGGTAAAACACATGGTCTCATGCTTTCTCACACTACACCTTTCCTAATGAGTCCAGTCACTTGTTTATTTAATTATGCATACTGTGTTGGAATCATTCTATAAGTTTTTTTATTAGGAATTCTTTCTCTTGGAATAAGATCAATATGATGTTGAATATCCCTCTTTGGTGAAAGACCATCAAGTAGCTCTTCTGGTATAAAATCAATAAATTATCCCAATATCTCAGCTACTTTTGGTGGTATTGTAAATTCTTCCTCTTCACCCCGTTGCACTACCAATACATAAAAACACCTTATTACCTTCATTTCTTTGAGAAGTTCTCTTTTAGATAAAAGATTCTCACCCTTTCCATCATCCTTAAGAGGCAATTAAATTACCTTAGATTTTTTCTTCCAAAAGGTTTATGTCTTCTTCTCTCCATCATGAATAACTTTCCTATTATAATGTCAGGGCCTTCCTAGCAAGACATGACATGCATCCATTGGAATGAAATTGCACCATACCTCATCCTTGTATACCTTTCTTATTGAAAATTTAATAAGACACCTCTTATTTGTTGTAACTTCATTCCCCTTTTTGAACAATGCATCGTGGCAACAAGAATGTCTTTCACACTACAAAATTATTTTAATAACCATTTCTCTAGAACCATATTTTCACAACTACCTCCATCAACAATCACTTTACATACCTTTCCAACCAAAGTACATCTTATGTGGAATATGTTGGTTCTAACCCATGAATCATATGGACATTTTTCCTCAACCTTTTCCTTTGTTGGAATTACCATTTTCCTCCTTATCATGAGACTTTCTCCTACATTTGGAGTTTCCCCTTTGTTTGTTCCTTTATTCTCATCTTGAGCTAGGTTCAACTTGGATGGTCCTCCTTGATTCCTATCTTGCATGTTATAATTAGGGGATTCAAATAATCTATGTCCTTCTTCCCTACAGCTAAATGAAATTAATGGTATTCTTTATCCTTCCCATCCTCTACTACTACCATAACCTCTACATCGTTCAAAACCCCTTCCTCTTTGTTGATTGGATGGAGTCTGGCAAGGGTCCTCTTATTTCTCTATTCCTTGGGAAGATTCTCCCCAATTGGAACATGGACTACCATGCAAATGGGATGACATACCCCTTCTTCCTCCTCTATTCCTTTTCTTTTCTTCTTCATTTAAGGAAAGATAATATTTCTCTTTCATGCTAGTGTCTCGATGCATGATTACCTCATCTTGGATAGAAAAATTTAGATTATTAAAATTCATTGCACCCATTTGTTCATCAGTTTGATGGGGATCCACATGAATGGATAATTTTTAGAACTCACATGTATACTCTGCTGAAGCTTTTCTTGCACTCTCCTTTCCTAAATGAGATTTTGAGACTAGGTTGTGGTATTACAAACCAAGGACACAAACCCAACACCCTTAATAGAAAGGAGACAAGAAAAACTTCCAATTTACAAGGTTCTAAGGCCTTCTAGACTTTGAGTTCCACATCACTTAGGTGGGTATTAATCTGCACACACATGACTCCTTTGTGACAAACAATAGCTTGCAGATTTATAACTATGGAATAGTTTTCAAACCTTTAGGTAACAAGTACCTCACTATTTTATTAAATATTATGCAGTATCCCACTTGCATAGAGTATGTCTGAAAAATAGAATTATCCCAACTCTTTTAAACAACATGAAAGGGAAATGATTTTCAAATTATATTTTGATTAATAGATCTCTGAAATACCCAAATTCTTTCATATACCAGTGCCTTATCCAATAGCCAATAAAGTCAAACATAACATTGCAAAGAAGATGATGAATAAAGAAAAATAGCACAGTCTGATATGTCTATATGCCTTACTTAAGACATATCATATTAATCAATTTTTACTTAAGAATCTACCTGTGTATTGAAATATGCAATTCGCTACTTAAATAATTTAACCCTCCCCTTGGAAGAGACCTTGGAATAGACAATACATTAATTAAAATCCACTAAAATACAAGATTGCAATACCATTGATATTCCAACTCATACACACTTGAATATGAATCCTAAATCAAAGTTATCCCTTGAATAACTCTATTGCAAACTTTACAATATAGATAAAACTAAAACACCCTGGATGCCCTAGTTTATGTGATTCAAAAACATAATGGAGACAACTTGAGAACATAACAAGAATACCAAATTTCATTCATAAGAAAGTGATGACAATAATATTCTTCCCTAAAAAATAAAGGATACAAGAACACCCTATATGCATAGAAGGGAGAAAATACATACAGAGGTACCACACTTGGAACCCACTCTGAACATTTCTAGAGAAATCAGAACATAACTGAACAAGGAACCCCCAAATAGAATGGAATTAGGAACACTTAAAATAGAGAAAAGAGGGATATAAATAGAAGAAGGAAACCCTATAATTCAGGTATAATTGACATCAGTCCTTCCTGATATCTGATTCACTCTTATCCTTCAATTCTCCACTGATTTGATCTTTCTTGAAAATATTTGAAAATATAATCTGATCTCCATGGCCACTTGACTAGGTATATTAATGTAGAAGTGATAGGAAGTAGACTAGGGTTTCAAAGAGTGTGCAATATTGAATAGAAAACCCTAAAACTATCAAACATTAATATTCAAAAGAAAAAATCCCCTCATCACTATACCACTTCAATAAATTGACCCAAAAGATCAGATGGATCCACAAACTGCCTCTACAGCTTGGAAAGCATTGCCACCACTTGAAACTCTGAGAAAAAATTTAAAGGTTCAAATATTCCAGCCCTAATGGCTACAGGTGGCATGGAATCAATCTCAATAGTTGAGATCAAACCCTATCATAGTTTTAAAACATAGTCGTGGATCTACTTCAAGTTACCCAAGCACAAGATCTGATTGGACATGTTGTAGCAAGGCACAATTCCTTAATGGTTAGATCTCGAGCACCTTTTCTTCAAGCCTTTATGCCTATCATTGGATCAGATTGAAACTTATCAATATTTACCTATATCTTTTTCCTTGGCCTTTAACTGGTCTTTAACTTTCCTTTAGCCCTAACTTTATCTGGAGATTGCGCGACTATTTAATCTCTAAGTCACTAAACATTTACCTTTACTCGAGTTAAGACTCAATATTACGTGCAAACCGTCAGATTAACATGTCATTGATGTTCTAGATCATTCTCTCGACAAACCTGTCTGAAAAACTTCAATCAAGATCTTAATTGTAGTCTATCCCAAAGTTTATCTTGAGATAACGCGACAACCACAAGATCTTCGTTGCATCAATGACCTGCGCTTAATCTCAAGATATATCTATACTTGACCATGTCATTATGATATTAAATGTGAAACACATGATCAATGTTGCATCTACAGGTCTAACTTTATATTTATCAACTCAGCTTTTAACCTTATCATGACTCAAGTCACTTAGAGATTGCACGAATAAAGTAAAACTACAAACCTAGATAGTTAATCCTTTACCTTTGGTCAAATATGGATATCACATGACTAAAGGTATCACTAAAGTACTAATTTTAACTTGACCAGACATGTCTTTATCCTAGTTTGATTTCATTATTCCATGAATGAAGGAATCTTGAAGTCTCTGAATGATTCTTTAACCCTTGAGTTTATTTTGAGAATACGCGCAAGCCACAGGATTAGATCCTTATCAACAATCTGCGTTAAGTCTCTGAATCTTTTTGTACTTCCTCATTTCCTTATGAGATCATGTGCTAGCCCTAGATCTTGATATGCATCAATAATTCACATCCTTTCTGTGCAAACTCCACCTTGGTTTAACTTAAATCATACTCCATTTAGAGATTGCACGACCAAGGAAAATCTCCTAGTCACTAGATAAATTCTTCAACTTTGGTTACATTCAAATATTTAGCATAAGCCCTCATATTCATCTATCCTTGGAAAAATGTGGAGACACCATATCAAATCCCTAAAAACCTGACTCAGCCTTGAAACTAACCATGCTTGAACTCTAGTCCATTGCGAGATCACACGACTAAAGATATCTCCAAGTCGAGAGAACATTTTTTAACCCTTGAGTTTCTTCTAAGATCTCACACCAAGAACATGATCTAAACAAGATATACGGTCTATGCTAAGTCTCTAAAAACATTTATACTTGGCCATTTCCTTTTGAGCTCTAGCGTGAACCATACATCTCTAGCAAGATCAAAATCCCTTGTTTATGTTGGAATTATATTATATTTGTCATCAGTAAAAACACTTATTTGATTCTGAATGCTTACCGAGCTCATCACTCAGTCCACAGCTTATACCGAGCATTCAGCAATCACCTTGTAAAGCTCAGCGGTTAAACAGTTCATACCGAGCAGAACAGTAGTCACTGAGCATATGAACAGTTCAACAGTGTTTACCAAGAAGAGCAACATGTACCGAGAAGACGGTAGTCACCGAGCTTCACCGTAACTACCGAGCCAATCGAAAAGTCAGTTACTACCGAGTCACCAGCGGTTACCGAGTGACACTATATCTACTGAGTCACCAACGGCTACCAAGTTCCAAGCTACACTTTGGGACTAGTATGGACTGAGCTTCTACTCTTACCGAGAGCATGGCGATGCCGAGTATTGTAGTGGATGCCGAGTATCAGAAGATCACTGAGCCAGCTTGAGGAACCCGAGCTTCTACCGACTCAGTAATATTTTTTTTACTTATGAAAGGCCGACTTAGAAATAAGCTTATCTTATTTTATTTATTTGTATATGGCCGACCTTGTAAATTGTAATTATGGGAACGGTATATATATGTAATGTAGCATACCATTTGAAGTGTAGAAAGTAAAAGTGGAAGTGCGAAATAAGAATAATAAGCAGAGACTGCAATAAGGCAGCAGAGCATTTCAGTAAAGGAGAAGAATAGCCATATCTATCACAGAAGGTGATCAGTAATCAAAGGATCTTATCAGTAATAAAGTTGTAAGTCAAGATCTACTGTTTCATCCTAATAGTTGAATCAGTTTGTAAATCCTTTAACAGGGTAGACTTAACAGTCTTTCATAAATCTCCTAACAGAGTG
>MU223775.1:1575140-1603195 GCA_018584345.1 Thuja plicata | reverse complement strand
TTGTGGGTACCATCCCCACCCCAGTTTTACTTTCTATTTGGAAGGTTTCTGGGTTACCAAATCTTTGTGTTTATGTGTTATGAATGATTATATTTTCATGCTTGTAGTAGATTAGATGAATGAATGGGTAAATATATACAAGTGCAGAAATGACTTAAAGTTTTAAGAGTTACTGATTCACCCCTCCCCTCTCAGTAACTTGGTTAGTCTTGATTATTTCCAACAGTTTAGTCTCAAAACATTTTACTTAACCCTAAGTCCATCTGGAGATCTCGCGACCAAGAAAAAAAGTAAACCATGTCCTGACCCAAGGTCTATCTGGAGATTGTGCAACAATGTAATCTCTAAGTCACTGAATGAAATATTTGACTCATGGTTTTCTCAAAGATTATGTGCAAGCCATAAGATCGAAAACAAGTTCGATGATGCGTGTGAAATCTCAAGATAGAAATGGCATATTCCATTTTATTTGGAGATTAAGAGACTACAAGCCCGTGAGATAAAAGAATGTTCCTTGGCCACGTACATGACACAAAAAGAGTTAAGTGACCAAAAAAGGTAACTTGAAATTATAACAAGTCCAGAAAGTTTTAAATATTTTTTCTCAACGGCTAGCATTTGGAAAATAAGGCTTAGGGACAGAGCAAGAAATAGGAGTCTTTTCATGATTTTGACCAAATTTCTTGCAAACTAGGGAAGGTTGAGTGCACACTAGATTCTAAATCTCTAAGAATTGTAGACCAAGATGAAAACTAAAACCTAAAAGCAGATACACCTAAAGTAGGAAAAAGCTAGAAACTTTATACAGATATATATACATTGCTGAGCAGAGTCATATTACCTCTGCACCTCTTCTCCTAATTTGAAAGAAACAAATTAGGCTTGATGGCACTAAGCCAAAAACAAATTTCTATTGTATCTTGCCTCTGTCAAACATGAAACCTTTTTCTCTCTGCACTTGAAGCAAGCTGAAACAATTTCTTTCATCTGTCGTATCAAACTTATTATCACTTTCCATTATCTCAAGACAATAAATATTAGCATATTCCATATTAGAGCTAAAATGGAAATCATACAGATCTTGAAAATCATGTGGCATAAGCATGTTGCATTCACCAATCATAAGGAATGAAGAAATAATGCAATAATCATCATTGTCTAATTCACTACCACATCTAAGACAATCACTATCCAGTTGAGAAAAGCACTTTTGTTTTGCCAAGTTGTTGGAATCATCATCATTGGATATATTTTTTGCAAGAGGAGACATATCAAGGTTTGAACAAAAAATATGTTTAAAAACCATTATCTTGATAAAGATTCATGCCATGATCTCTATTCTCCTCTTCAATAGATAGACCATATTTCATTATAACATAGGTTTGCATATCAATATAGGAACTCTCTACAGAACTCTCCTGCAAATTATCAGCATCATACAAACCCAAAACCTATTGGTGGTTGGGAGGAAACACATCAATACACTCATTATAAATATATGTAACTTGAGCAAATGAAGGACCATCTTTCAATGGTTTAATGAAAGATTTAGAATCTGAAAAAGATTCAAAATCTACACACATATCCCAATTAGTACTCAACATTGTATCAGCAATATCCTCATGCCTTAATCTAAGGAAACACTCGTGCATTCAGTATCTAATGGATCAAAATCCATCTTGATGTAGCCAAGTAATGCAAAAGCACAAGGAGAATTAGAAACAAACATGTCGAAATCAGAACCTAATGACTCACACTCTCTATCAAACTCAATGTGTGTTGGGTGGGAGACTTTAGAGCTGTCCCCCCTAGATATCTGAGATACTCACAAGTCAGGATCTTCAAAATTTATTCACTCTGAAGTGAACCACTTTTTTCATCTTCACTCTCTTCTAATAAGTATACACCATCAACATTTTCACTTATCCAATCATTTTCTTCTTGCTGACTGCACATATCTTCTACCTCATATTGAGAAAGAGAATCACTCTAACAATTATAAGAGAGAAAATCCACAATAGACACATCTCCTTCATAAGCTCCATCATTTTCAAAATCAACATTACTAGGCACAACCTCAAGTTCAAGATCTACAAGATTAGTTAACCAATTCATGATATGCACATAACGTTCTTCCCTCAAGGAGGTTGACTAATGGGCTGATTCAGGAAAACAAAGTTCCAAAAACAAACCACTAAAAGTAGACTCAGAAAAATCAGCACCCCTTGGAGGCTCATCATATGCATCACAAAACATTTCATAAAATAAAGGTATTGATACATCCTTTCTCCTTCCCACCTTCAATCTCATCCACACTATGCAATCCCTTTGGATGCCTTGTTTTAACAATGCAATATCTTCATCAATGTTACCCATTTTAACTAATACAATGCTTCCATGTGATTTTGCAGAAGGAAAATTAAAACCTTAAGCATGTAAACCTCTTATCACACCTTATTCCTTGTTTTAGCGCTTATACCACTTAATGAGGAAATAAATTTATCACTTTGTAACACAAAATACCTGAATGTATTGGAGAAGCTGCAAAAATACTTGATCTAAAGTCAGCATCAAATCACCTTTCAAAAATTTGGTAGAGTCACCACCTCTTTGCAGAGGAAAAATTTGAATCACCTAAGATCACTTCACTCCACTCTAACCTTCTTCAAGACCATAAAACTCTCAACACATCCCAAAAATAGGGTATTATACTAATTCCTCCCTTGAGTATGCTTTATTCATAAAATCCCAAACATCTTCTTTGTCATCATTAAAAGTCCACCTTCTTTGTAGTATTTCTTCAAACATGCACACTGGTGCAAATTCGAGAACTTGGAGTCGCCACTCACCACTTTGTGAGATATTATAAATCTATCTTTGAAGAAATTGGACTTTCAAACACTTTTCAATGATAGACAAAATAAACTTGACTCACTTTACAGAATATGAGGAATATTTATTTGAAAACCATGACTCTATAACCAGACTCTGGGATTGACTTAGCAAGGTAAGGAAGAAACTCACTTACACTCACTAATCACTTTTTCTTATGTATCCTAGGTAGAGTCACCAATTTTTTAGTAACTTAGATGGGCTAACTCTCTCTCAAAATTGATTTAGTTTATTTATACTAGAGTCTCCCTAATAAGGTTAAAAACCTCACTGTTATTTCCCTAGTAGAGTTTCCAATTTGTTTTCGACTTGGATGGGTCAAATGATATAAATAGTAGAATACCAGATATTCATTGAAAGGTTTAGAAATACTTTTACTTCTCTATCCCCAATAGATTCTACAATTTTTGGAGATTTTTCTTGCACTCTCCTTTCCTAGATGAAAATTTGAGACCATGCTATGGGATTACAAACCTAGACACAAACTCAACACCCTTAACAGAAAGGAGACAAGAAACAAGTACAATTGACAAGGTTCCAAGACCTTCTACACTTTTATTTCCACATCACTCAGTTGGGTATTACCTAATCTACACAGACATGACTTCTTTGTGACAAACAATAGCTTACAGATATATAAGTGTGGAATAGTTTTAAAACCTTTAGGTAACAAGTACTTTACTAATTTATAAAATATTATGCAGTATCCCACTTGCATAGAGAATTTCTGAAAACTTGAATTATCCCAATTCTTTCAAACAACATGAAATGGAAATAATTTTCAAATTATATTTTGATTAATGGATCTCTGAAATAACCCAAGTCTTTCATAGAGGAGTTCCTTATCCAATGCGCAACAGAGTAAAACATAACATTGTAAAGAAGATCATGAACAAAGGAAAATAACACAATGTGATATGTCTATAAGTCTTACATAAGATCTATCTTATAAATTAAGTTCTACTTAAGAATCCACCTGTGTATTCAAATATGAAATTCCCTACTAAAACAATTTAACCCTCCCCTTGGAAGAGACAATACATTAATCAACATCCACCGAAAGACAAGATTGGAAATACCCTTGATATTCCAACTCATACACACTTTAATATGAATCATAAATCATAATTATCCCTTGAATAAATCTATTGCAAGATTTACAATAGATAAAACTAAAACACAGTGGATGCCCTAGTTTAAGTGATTAAAAAATTTAATGGAGACAACTTGATTATAAAAAAAAAATACTGAATTTCATTCATAAGAAAGCCATTACAATGATGTAGTTCCCTAAAATAGAAAGGATACAAGAAGACCCTATATGCATATAAGAGGGAAAAGATAAACAGAGGTATCACACTTGGAAGCTTCTGTGAACATTTGCAGATAAACTAGAATAGAACCAAACGAGGAACCCCCAAACAGAACGTAATCAGGAACCCTTAAAATGAAGAAAAGAGGGATATAAATAGAAGAAGGAAACACTATAATTTATGTCTAATTGACATTTTTCCTTCTTTATATCTTATTCACACTTATCCTTCAATTCCCCACTGACTTGATCTTTCTTGAAAAGATCTGGAAATACAATCTGATCTCCATGGGCACTTGACTAAGAATATTAATGCAAAAGTGATAGGAAGTGGACTAGGGTTTTAAAGAGTATACAATATTGAATATAAAACCCTAAAAATATCACTTGACATTAATATTCAACATAAAACATCCCCTCAGCACCATACCACTTCAATAAATTGACCCAGAAGATTAGATTGATCCACCAACTGCCTCTACAGCTTAGAGAACAATGCCACCGCTTGAAATCTAAGAAATATTTTAAATATTCAAATATTCCATCCCTAATGGCTACAGGTGGTGTGGAATCAATATAAATGGTCAAGATAAAACCCTATCACAGTTTTAAAACATATTCATGGATCTACTTCAAGTTACCCAGGCATAAGATCTGATTGGACACGTGGTAGCAAGGTGCAATGCCTTAATGGTTAGATCTTGAGCACCTTTCTTTGAGCCTTTAGGCCTACCATCAGATCATATTGAAACTGATTGATCTTTACCTCTATATTTTCCCTTGGCCTTTAACTGGTCTTTATCATGCCTTTAAACCTGACTTTATCTTGAGATTATACGATTGTGTAATCACTAAGTCACTTAACATTTACCTTTACTTGGATTAACATTGTATTGATGGTCCAAATAATTTTCTTGACAAATCTGTCTGACGAACTTGACCCAATATCTTAACTGTAGTCTATCCTAAGATTTAGTGACTAAAATAAAATCTAAGTCACGATATGAAAAGCTAACCCCAAAGTTTATCTGGAGATTATGCGATAGCCACAAGATCTTCATTGCATCGATGACCTGTGTTGAATCTCAAGACATATCAGTACTTGACCATTTCATTGTGAGATTAAATGTGAACTACACAATCAATGTTGCATCTGCAGTTCTTACTTTATCTTTATTAACTCAGCTCTTAGGCTTATCATGACTCAAGTCACTTGGAGATTATGCGACTAAAGGAAAACTGCAAACTTAGATAGTTAATCATTTACCTTTAGTCAAATCTAGAGATCACGCGACTGAAGGCATCACTAAAGTACTAATTTTAACTTGACCAAACATGTCTTTACCTTGGATTGATTTTGAGATTCTACGACTGAAGGAATCTTGAAGTCTCTAAATGATTATTTAACACTTGATTTTATTTCAAGACTACAAAAAAGTCATAGGATTAGATCTTGATCAATGGTCCGTGTTAAGTCTTTGAATCTTTCTATAATTTCTCATTTTCTTGCGAGATCACATGCTAGCCCGAGATCTTGATCTACATTAATGGTTCAGATCCTTTATGTACAGACTCCACCTTGGTTTAACTTAAATCATACTGCATTTAGAGATTGCATGACCAAGGCAAATCTCCAAGTTTCTAGATAAATTCTTCAACTCTCATTACATTCATAGATTTAACGCAAGCCCTTAGATTCATCTTCCCTTGGAAACACATGGAAACACCATATCAAATCCCTCAAAACCTGACTCAACCTTGAAACTAACCATGCTTGAACTCTAGTCCATTGCGAGATCACTTGACTAAAGAGATATCCAAGTTACGAGAACATTTCTTAACCCTTGAGTTCTTTTTGAGATCTCACACCAAGCACACGATCTAAAAAATATCTATAGTCTATGCTAGATCTCCAGACATATCATGACATCATCAATTCATTTTGAGATTAAGTGCCAGCCACAGGATGAGATCTTGATCGATGGCCTGCACTGAATCTCCCAAAGGAATAGTTGACTTGGGTTTTATCTCACCATTTAACGTGAACCGTGTGATCTAAACAAGATCTATGCCCTACGCTAAGTCTTTGAAAACATTTTTACTTTTCCATTTCCTCTTGATATCTAGTGTGAACCACATGTCTCTTGCAATATTGACACCCCCTATTTAGTCTCAAAACATTTTACTAGACCCTGTGTCCATCTGGAGATCTCTTGACCAAGAAAAAAAGTAAACCATGTCCTTACCCAAGGTCTATTTGGATTTTGCATGACAATTTAATCTCTGAGTCCTTGAATGAAATACTTGATTAATGGTTTTCTCAGAGATTACATGTGAGCCATGGGACCTAAAACAAGATCGACAATGCGCGTTAAATCTCAAGATAGAAATGGCATATTCCATTTTGTTTGGAGATTAAAAAACTACAAGCTTGCAAGATAAAATAATATTCCATGGCCATGCACATTACACAAAAAGAGTTAAGTGACCAACAAAGGTAACTTGAAATGATGAAGTTTTAAATCTATTTTCTCAATGGATAGAATTTTGGAAATAGGGCTTAGAGATAGAGCAAGAAATAGGAGAGTTTTCATGATTTTGACCAAATTTATTTCATATTTTTACAGTGCTAACATACTCCTCTATGTAACAAACCCATTACCTTGAGATTATAGAAACTTTTAAAAATATATTATGCATAGTCCACCAGAAGAAATTTCTCTTTCAATTTTTTCCTTATCTTTTCCTTTCCCTTTTGAGTTCTTTCTTTTTATAAATGATCCCACAAAATAATTTCTGGAAATGAGTTGAGTAATTGAGAGGGGAGGGGTGAATTGGTTACCACAAAAAAATCCAAGTCCCTTAGATGTCTTGATCAAACTTATCACTGTTTCTCAGTTAACACAGATATTCTACTGTCACTCGATTAATACAGAAAATATTAAGATATTAATTGTGATTATCCTTTAGTGATTAAATGAAGAAACATAAAGCATAAATAAAATAACATATACATAGATGACACCAAGATTTAACATGGAAACCCAATTTGAGAAAACTACCAATTATAACTAGTTATAGTTTTTCACTCTTCTGAAGTGAGTCATGTTAGGAGTCAACCATGTCAAAGGTTACAAAATACACTGTTAGGTGTGACCCTGCTAGAAGATTTAATCACCTTGTAATGATTTTCCTTTTTAGAGGTCTTCAAACACTTCAATGCAGAAATGTCACCTTGTGAGAAGATTTACAAAAGACTGATAAGTCTACATTGTTTAAGAGATTTTGATAACTGCTACAATTGTTAGAGAGTAACAATGGATTGGCCTGTTTGGCCAAGCAACTACCTTTGCTGATTCAGATCTCTTCTCTAGCTCTAAAAACTTGACCCATATTGATCAAACATTCTATTGTAGCTCTGGATATTCTATTCTTAATCAGAATCCCATCTAATTTCACCTTCGCTCTTCATATCATAAACTTATACATATCTTACTTCTTGCACACATTCAATCCCCACTTGATCTTATATATATATGATAAGTCTTGTCAAGTTAGCTTGAATAATATTCCAAATAAATAATAAAACTTAAGTCTTTCGGCTGCATAGAACCAATTAACCGTAAAATGTAAACTATTGTTATTCGGATGACACTAAAAGCATAACTCAGTTAAAATTTCAATCCTTCAATACCTGAATATTACTGTAATGGCCGAGTGAGATCGGTTAGAAATGAAAATCACTTTGGTCTTCTGCAATGCTCAAGATAACTTGGCATACACTGACTGTGCTCAGTTTGGGTATAGACATTTGTGTAACATCACTACATTTGTGTAAACATCAATGACAATACACAATTGAATAATTTTCATCAACAATCTCCCTCTTTGGCATTTATGGTAACACAACATGTCATAATAAAAATAATTATAGAGCAATAGTAACAAGGATAAAATTTTATTAATGTCCTTAGCTTCATTATGATCCTCATCCAGAAAACTCCCTCTATCTTCACAATCACTGAAATACAAATTTCTCCCTCTTACAATAATATTTGTTTCTGATAAAATTTCTTCCTCTGCCATCAATAATCGTTTCCTTAATAATTTCTTTGGAATGATATCAATAATCTCTCCCTTTTTGACAATGAATGGAAAATACACCATACAATACATATCTAGTTGTAATGTACTTGTTTGTATTGATTCATATGCAATGAGCTCTAACAATCTTCATCAACATGTTAAATATGTTCTATAGCTCAGTCGATGCATCACTAATCTATCCATTAGTGAGCCTCAGTTAGGGGAGTCAACCCTAGCTTTCCTCTAAGATACAAGAATGCATCCTTAGGTAATGGTTTTGTGAATATATCTGCAATTTGTTCTTTAGTATTCACATATTCCAACCTTACTTCCATGTCTTGAACCAATTCTCTCAAGAAATGGTACTTTATTGCTATATGCTTGGTCTTAGTATGCATCATAAGGTTATTTGAAATTTTATTTACTGTTGCAGCAACATACTCTACATCTGTTGTACATTGAGAAATGCAATTCTATTTCTTGCTGGTCCAAGAGACTAACCTCTTACCAAGCAATAATGCTCCACCACTTGTGCTCTTTCTTTCATAAACACTTCCTGCCCAATCAACATCAGTAAAAGTTTTCAAATCAAAGTTTCCTCCTTTCTTATAGCATAATCCATACTCTTCAGTACCCTTAAGATATCTCAGAATCCTTTTCATAGCCATCAAATGATTCTCTCTAGGATTAGCTGAAAACCTTGCAAGAATACCAACTACTAATGCAATATCAGGTCTAGTGTGAGAAACATATTGAAGTTTACCACTCATGGATTTGTAGGTAGTCTGATTTACCTCCTTTGAGTCATCATCCTTAGACAACTTATGTCTAGTAGGAATAGGTGTCCCAACTAGTCTAGAATCTTCAATTCAAAATTTCTTCATTATTTCTTTGATATATTTAGACTAAGTAATGAAGATACCATCCTTCATCTAATAATATTATAAACCAACAAAGAATCTGATTTCACCAAACATAGACATCTCAAATTCCTTACTCATAAATTTGGAGAATGCTTTTCATAAATCATCATATCCAGTAAACAATATATCATCAACAAATATCTCTGTTAATAGTATCTTATTCTGAGGTCCTTCATTGATGTACAAGCTACTATTCTCATTAGTTCTCTGAAATCCAATACTTATCAAGTAACCATGCAATCTTTCATAATAGGCTTTAGGAGCTTGCTTCAAGCCATACAAGGCTTTGTGAAATTTTTAAACCATATTCCTTTTATTAGGATCAACAAAACCTTCAGGTTTCTCAATATAGACTTCTTCTTCAAGAATTGCATTCAGGAATGCAGATTTTACATCCATCTGATATACCTTGTATCCTTTATGTGCAACATATGCTAGAAGAGTTCTAACTCCTTCAATTCTTACAATAGGTGAAAACATTTCTCCATAATCAATACCCTCTTCTTGAGCCAATCCTTTACACACTAATCTTGCTTTGTTTCTAGAAACTTCACCTTTTTCATTCATCTTGTTTTTGAAAACTCACTTAGTACCAATCACATTATTGTCTTTTGGTCTAGGTACAAGAGTCTAGGTTTTTTTCTTTTCTATCTGCTCAATCTCTTCATTCATGGCTTCTATCTATATTTCATCATTCAATGCATCTCTAATATATCTAGGTTCAATTTCACTAAGAAAACATGTACCTTTAATTTTGTTCCTTGTCATTACACCTTTTGTCTGATCTCCAATTATTTGTTCACATGCATGATGCCTTCTGACATATTTTGCAAGTACAGGTTCCTTCCTCTTTAATTGTAGGCTTGATCCACTTGGTTCACCATGTTCAAATATTCTATTCTACTCTTCCAACTGGTACTCGGGTTCCACATTTTGAGACTTGGGTGCCTTTGTCTTAGACTTGAATGCCTCTATCTGTGGCTCGGTTCCCTCTATCTTTGACTTAGTTTCTTTAGTCTAAGACTCGATTTATTTAGTTAAAAGCTTGGGTTGAACAAGTTGCAACAAGTTTTATGTTGATGAATTCAATGGTTGACATGGTTTTTGTCTAATCACCATTGCCTATGTTTTAGGTATAGTATCAGGTTCATAATACACAAATTTTGTGTAGTCCTTAGGCTCTTTACTACTCTGTTCTTCACTTCTCCCCGCAAACTCATCAATCTTTACATATACACTTTCTCTGAATGTATGAGTAGCAAGATTCAAACATTTATATTCTTTGCTTTTATAGGATTATCCTAGGAATATACCTTCATCATCTTTTATATCAAAATTTTCATTTCTTCCTTCCTTCAAGATGTAACATTTACTTCCAAATACTTTGAAATAACAAACATTAGGTTTATAGCCATACCATAATTCAAAAGGTGTCTTCTCAGTACATTTCTTTAGTTGAACTCTATTCAAGGTGTGATTGCAGTTCTAATGGCTTCCTTCCAGTATTTGGTTGCAACATTCTTTTCAATCATCAAGGTTCTTTCACAATCCATAATAGATCGGTTTCTTCTTTCTACTATCTCATTTTGTTATGGTGTACCTAGGCCAGATACTTGTCTCTTGATTCCTCTTTCATTGTAGAATTCATTTAACTCATTAGACATGAATTCACCTCCTTTGTCAGATCTTAAGCATTTAAGTTTCTTTCATGTTTCCTTCTCAACTCTGGAATGGTACCACTTAAATTTTTGAAAAGCTTCTAATTTTTCTTTGAGAAACATAACACTCATCATTCTTGAATGATCATCAACAAATAGAATGAAATATTTCTCACATGTGTAACTTCTTGTTCCAATTGGTCCACACAAATCAATATGCACTAAATCCAAGACTTCTTCTATATTGTAATTCTTTCTCTTGAAACTAGTCTTGCACATCTTCACAATTTAACTTTGTTTGCATATTTCTAATTCAAGTTTCTTTCGAATAGGAATACCTCTTACTCTTTTTCCTTTCTTATATTGACTAGGTTATCAAAATTCACATGACATAATATTTTATGCCATAGCTAGCTTTCTTCTACTTGTGCAATAAAACATGAACTTTCAATGATATCAAGATAGAATAGATTACCTTTTGTTTGCCTACTAGTTCCAGCTAGGTTTCCCTTACCATCTAGGAGCTTGGCCTTACTATTTATGAATTCTACCTTGAAACCAATGTTATTAAGCTATACCACACTAAGTATATTACACTTAGCCCTTCAACCCAATAAGCATTATCTGTTGGAAATAATGGGAAGTAAGTATTGAGAGGGGAGGGTTGACTCAGTACCTCTATAAATTTTATCTCTTTTAACCTTAATCCATTTAGTAATCCATTGTATAACCAACCATTTGTTCTATCCTATATTTTTGTAAGTTATATCAATTCATAAAATTAATAAACATGTAAACATTCAAATAAGAATTCATGAAATGTAAAGGCACATAACACAAGATATGGTAACACAAAAAACCCCTATTAGAAGGGAAAAACTGCGCTAGGGATGGCACCCACAAAAACTTCACTATCTGCAGAATGGAAGGGGCTAGTTAAGGCTTACAATTTTGATCACTTCTGATGATCTACCCTATTCATAGTATTATGTGGAGTCTAGTTAAGTTCTACTCTCTTAAGAACTTTAGTAACAATGTTTTATGTGCACTCGGTTAAGAGATTTACAAAAGATTGTTAAATCCACCTTTCTTTCAAAAGGATTTCTTCTATTTTCTACACTTGTTAGAATGTAGACAAAAATACTCATTGACCTGAATGTGTGCAATCTTCAATTTCTGATTACAGATCCATTAAAATCACATGTACAAAGTGTCACCTAATGTGATTTATTAATACCTCTGTTGCTCGGTATCCTTGATTCTTGGTTCTTGATAACCAAATTCATCTTTTGTTGTTCTTGTTTGAAATTTTTATTCTTTTCCATAGATGTGTTTCTTGGCTACTATCATCCTCACATACATGTTTAAAATAATGATTACACATCTATTTATACAATAGATTGAACTAATTGAGTTTCACGTATTACAAAGATAACTCAATGATCAAAGGTTTACAACTTGACCTTGATCTCCTAGTCTACATTTTTTTTAATTAGTTAGACTGATTAAAACAATTACAATTATTTTTCTTGTCCCTCAAGAGATGGTTTTAAATTAAATCAAAACTCTAAATATAAAACATAACTATTTTATTTGGCGTGCAAATCAAATCCACTTTTCTCGGGATATAACTGACTTTCGGTGTCTGATGCTTGGGTTGCTCTTTTAAGTCTTGTAACGTCAGAAAATGGAAGCACTTCCATTTTTGACTAGTTTATCCCTCCAAGTATGTGGCTTGGGGTCATGTCAAGTGCCTTGAATGGGTCTCTGACTTGGATCTGGCTTTCCTCCCTATTCTGCACATTTCCTACTTTTTCATCCTGTTTTTGACACTCCTGAACTCCAAACTGGGATTTTGGCCTCAGGGTCAAGGTTGACCTCAAACTTGACCTAGGTCAAGGAAGACCTCGACCTTGACATAGGTCATAATCAAAATTTTTTGGAATTTTGGTCCGAACCCTAGATTTTAGGATTTTCAAATGTCAAGTTTCAGAAAGAGTTAATTCCCGCTTCCGAATCGGCTGTTTCGGTCTTCGAAACCAAAATTCCTAAATTATATTTAATATAGGTCCTCTTCTAGGGTCACGGGTCCAATTATAATTTAATTCTCCTATGTCGGCCTCTCTAGAAGATTGTGCCCTAATTTCATATAAACGAAATATTTCTCCTCTTTTTTTTTCTAAGTACTAAGACTCTCTAACCACAAGCCAAAACAATCTAAGACCTGATAATTGCAAGAGCTCAAGACTTGAAGAATGAATTCCAAAGGTGGAGAAGCAAGATTTGAAGCAAGACAAGTAGCCATTGAAGTATTTTTCCATTCTCAAGAACTTCTTAAGCATCCATTTTCATAAACGAGATCCATTGGTGACCATTGAAGGATTCAAGTTCCATGGAGCCCTATTGTTGAAGATTTCTCCATCCACATTCCTCCAAGCCTCTTCCAATTCAAGAACCCATTCAAGATTGGTGTTGAAGATCTAGAAGCGATTGATTGAAGACATCCTAAATTCTCTATTCTAAATTTTACATCTATTTGGTGCATCCATACTTGTGGATTCAAGGATTCAAATCCTCCATAGGGACTTTTACATGAGCAAGGTGATTTGTTTCATTTACTTTTTTTATTTCTAAAATTTCAATTATATATTTGTGGTTAATTCCAAAACCAGGGTTTGACCAAGGCAAACCCCTCCCCCAAACAAACAAACCATTTTTCTTGCAGGTATAGGTTCAGAACAATAGATCA
The DNA here is from genome assembly GCA_018584345.1 of Thuja plicata. NCBI lineage: Eukaryota > Viridiplantae > Streptophyta > Pinopsida > Cupressales > Cupressaceae > Thuja > Thuja plicata. Next base: position 1,589,575 of record MU223775.1, on the reverse strand, counting down.
GGATGGATATTTGGATACCCTTTTCGGAAAAATTTCGGGATTTGAGAACATAATTTTAGTGTGAGACTTTTTAGGTCAATTTTTCCCTAGGGCGCAATCAGAAATTTTGGAATATGGTGACATTGAATTGAGGGTACAAATTGAAACTATCTTAGAATAGAGAAACATTTCTGGGTTTTATCTGTCTCTACATTTCTACTCTAGGTCCAGTCTTAGATTTTCTAGAAACTCAATACAGGATTCAAAAAACAACATTCTTCAGATCTATAATATTTCAAGGTTAGTGCATTTAACCTATTCAATTGAATTAAGATTATATATATATATATATATATATATATATAACACAGTCAAATTAACAAATCGAACCAGGTACCTCAGATCTTCCTTTCTTATTCTTGTTTCCAAATGATTGATTCATTTATGCATTGATCCTTCCTCTTGTTTTAATCAACTTGGATCTTTCATTTTCATATCTGAGGATAAAAGGAGAGCATCTTATTTACCCCCATAACGTATTTAAATGTAAGGTATATTATGTTAAATGAATCAACACAACAACCACACATTTTCTTATATTTTGGTGAACCCGCTATAGATAACTCATTCTTTTTGGTGCTAGATTTTCATATTGTGTTAGATCTTACATGCATTTAAAAGTATATTTCTTTTATGCTCTTGCATTTATATATCAAAAAAATAAAAATTACAAATTTCTTTAAAAATACAAAAAACATTTACATTTTTCATGCTTATATACTTCATTTGAATGCATTTGGATATATTCAAATTTATTTTCTATGCATTTCTTTATTCGTTATCATGTTTCACAAGTTGTTTCAATTGTCTTCCAAACATCCTTCTATAACTTTTGGGATTAAACAACATCCCCCTCTTATCTTACCATTGCATTATGTTACACCTAGAAAGACTTTATTTAGTGTGTGAGATGTTGCTTTTTCATCTCTTGTATTACCTTATAAGGATATATTAGAGAAAGAAGATGACTTTAATCTTTCTCTCCATCATATTCTCTTTATGGGGATGAGTTAAGGATTGATGTTAATTCTTCTCCTAATATATGTCTTTTCTATGAGCCTACTTTAGAATATAATTTACCTTCTTTCCATGTTAGGGATCAAACTTTAGTAATTTATGGCAATCCTACAATGTTCTTTATTTATAGGGATGCTATTCCTTATATTTGGGATGAACCTTTGGATTTGGATGTTGATTACTCTCTTCCTCATGAATCCATTGTGGATGATCCTCCTATTTGGGATGAATCCTTGGATAAAGATATTGATTTATCCCCTCCTTGTGAAGATGCTTTGATACAAGAGGGTGATTTATTAATTGATGAGATATTCATACATGATGGTGACTCTTCTCTAAAACACACTCCTCTTATGTAGATATTTTAGAGAAAGAAGAAAACATTATAAATGCTTTACCTCCATTTGGGATTCCTTCTCGTGATGAGGCATGAGCAGAGAATGATATGAATTCCCTTAATTCTCTACCTCTTAGTGATGATCTTATGGAGAATCAATATCCTACCTCATCTCCTCCTAGGATGCATTATTTGCTTCATTCTTGTGAATCTATTTGTAGTGTTGAGAAAACTAACATGGTTTATCCAAAACCCTTGTTGACTATCAAAGGTTGTCCTTGCATAACTATCAAAGGTAAAGCTATGGAGTCTTTAGAGTCTTTCAATGATCAAGATTTGATAGCTCACACCAATCATACAAGGAATAACCCTCAACATAATCCGGTGGTTCCTACTTCTTTACCACCTTCTCAACCCATTCTTCCTTCTCCACCCTGTCTTCCTAGCATGGAGTATGATATGATAGACCAATTGCGCAATACCCCTACCAAGATTTATTTATGGGAGCTTCTTCAAACTTCACCTACCTACCATGAAGCTTTGAAAAAATCTCTATCAAATCTTCCCACTGCACCTCCTAATCAAGAGAACATCAATGCCTTCTTAAAATGCATGCATGTTACCCCGGGTCCTCATGACATTGTGTTTACTCAAAAGGATTTACCTTCTAAAGAAGTTCAAAATCAATATGATACTATCATGATTATTGTTACTATCAATAAGAGTATCATTGGTAGGACCTTGATTGATAATGGATATGGACTTAATATTTGTAGCATGGACATACTCAAAGTGATTAAAGATGATCTTTCAACTATTCAACTTGATAATGCTCCTATATGTGGCTTTAATAACATTGACAATAAAACTTTGGGCATCATTTCCTTACCTATAAAAGTAGGTCTAGTCATCCTAAATACTCCTATTCATGTTATTCCTGAACCTCTATAATCATAAATTACTTTTGGGTAGACCTTGGTTGCATGAAATGCATGTTGTTCCTTCCACCCTTCACTGTAAAGTCATGTTTATTCACAACAACAAGGTGTATACACTTCATGTGGATGATGTGCCAAATCCTTATTTGAATATTAAAAACCACAATAATCCTATTCCTAATAGTAATCCTTATTCCTCTAATTCTCTTCCTGTATATGATTGGGGGACCTTTAATTTTAATCCTACCTTTATTGGAGAGTATAAGGTTTCTGATCTTGATTTTATGAAGCCACAAAGAGAGTTTGAACAACAAGCTTTTGATTGTACAACTAATGCCCTTCGTAATAAATTTGTCACTGCTTCTACCCAGTATGAATCTACCAAACCTACTAGTACTGACATAGTGACTATTGAAGTTCCATTGACTCCTTCTGATGTGGCTTCTTGTTATAGTCTTGGTTATCATTTACTTGTTAAACAAGGATTCCATGGTCAAGGATGTGGTAAGCATAAATAGGGAATTCAAATGCCCTTATAGAATGGGGGGAATGAGAATTCATATGGATTGGGATTTATTCCTCAACAACACATCAATGTTAACAACATCTCAAATAACACTTCAAAACATGATGACACTATGAAGGAATTTGACCAAGAAGTTCTTTTTCCTAAACTCCTTCGTGCTAAGATGATTACTAGACCTAAACACAAAAAGAAACGTAGTCCACACTTGAATAATTTTCATTTTTGTTTATATCATAGATTTCATGATCACTCTACTAATGAATCTCAAGCTTTACATTATAAAATTAGGTAGCTCATTGATAGTAAAGTTATTATATATCATGTGGCAATAAGTTGTATTTCAATCCTGTTTTCTCTAAATAACATTTATTTTCCTATTATGGAACTCCAGATTATGTAAACAATGTTAGCCAAATATTTGGGGGCTCGTTGACTTGCATAGTATTGTGAGTTATATAATAGGTCCCATTTCATCCTTGTTCCTACGCTTCCGGGGCAAAGATGTCATTTTCTTCTTTTTTGTCTTTCTAGGATTCACTTCTCCCTTGGTTAAGCAGTATCTATCTATTATGCGATATCCAATCATACATGAAAATTTTGGTTTGCATTGAGGATCTATGTCCTTGATTATAACCTATTTTTTTATTTGACATTGGGTTTCCATGGTAGATAAATCTCACACCTTGGAAACTGAATAGTGCGCTATCACTCACAAGGGTTACTTTTTCACTTCTTGCATGATATCTCTTTGCATTTTTCTCTTCCATGGCCTCATAGGAGCTGTGACCTTCTTGACTTGGACTGTGTGTTGTCTATGGATATTGTCTTTCTTTTGAAGAAGGCTTTATCCTTGTTCTTTTCTTTCCTTAACATGTCAAAATAGTATGTATTTTTTCCATCTTAAGGAGGGGTGCATATACATGGCCTCCCTCATTTTATATTATGTATTTTTGTTCTAACCTTTTGTTTTGCAGCATGCTAAATCCTCAGAAGGTAACACACATAAGTTTCTAAATCTTGAAGAGATACACATTCAATTACAATTCAATATGCTAAATCCTCAGAAGGTAACACACATAAGTTGCTAGATCCTGAAGAGATACACATTATACAAATGTATTCCATGGTGATATAGGGATCCATGAGTAATTCATAAAATCCATCAGAACACGCACTACATATATGCATAAAATTGTTAGGAGGCACACAACTTTATGGGGTGATTATGAAGTGCTTTCTTGGTGGGTCATCATATATTTTTTGTGGTTCACAGTGAGATACACACATCTTACATGGTGAGCTAACCACTCCTTTCTCTCTCTCTCTTTCTCTTTGAATGGTGATGTCTCTCCTATCATGATATTAGGGTTTATAAAGACTTAATTCCCTTGGGGGCTTGTTGATTTCTTTGTCCCTTTTGATTCTAGTAAGATTATTTATTCTTTATGATCTCCTTTACCAAGAGTTTGTATTGAGCCCATACTCTTGCTAAAGTGGGTGCTAAATGTATCATTGGAGATGTAAGCACTTCCATTTTAGAATGGTTTATCCCTCCAAGTAAGTGTTTTGGGGTCATGTCATGTCTCTAACTTGGATCTGGCTTTCCTCCCTATTCTTCCCTATTTCCCACTTTTTCCTGTCTATTTCTGACACTCTGAAACTCCAAACTGGGATTTTGGCCTCAGGGTCAAGGTCGACCTTTTTTGGTCAAGGTTGACCTCAACCTTGAACTAGGTCAAGGATGACCTTGACCTTGACCTAGGTCAAAATCAACATTTTTCTTACTTTTAGTCCAAATCCTAGATTTCCAGGATTTCCTGATGTTGGGTTTCGCAAAGAGTTAATTCCCGCTTCAGGGTTAGTTGTTTGGGTCTTCAGAACAACAAATACTAAACTATATATTTAATATAGGTCCTCTTCTAGGGGCATGGGTCCAATTATAATTTAATTCTCCTATGTTGGCCTCTCTAGAATATTGTGCCCTAATTTTATATAAAAGAAAGTTTTCTCCTCACATTTTCTCTAAGCACTAAGAATCTCTAACCACAACCAAGAACAATCTAAGACTTGATAATTGCAAGAGCTCAAGATTTGAAGACTGAATTCCAAAGGTGAAGAAGCTAGATTTTAAGCAAGCCAAGTATCCATTGAAGCATTCATCCATTCTCAAGCATCCATTTTCATCGAGGAGATCCAGTGGTGGCCATTGAAGGGTTTAAGTTCCATGGAGCCCTCTTGTTGAATATTTCTCCATCCACATTCCTCCAAGCCTCTTCCAATTCAACAACCCATTAAAGATTGGTGTTGAAGATCTACAAGCTATTGATTGAAGACATCCTACATTCTCCATTCTACATTTTACATCCATTTGGCACATCCATACTTGTGGATTCAAGGATTTGAATCCTCCACAAAGACTTTTACATGAGAAAGGTGAATTATTTCATTTACTTTGTTTATTTCTGAAATTTCAACATATATTTGAGGTTAACTCCAAAACCATGGTTCGCCCAAGGAAAACTCCTCCCACAAAAAAAAAACCATTTTTCTTGCAGGTATAGGTTCAAAATAACATATTGGGATGGAGATTCGGATACCCTTTTCAGAAAAATTCTACAATTCGAGAACAAAATTTTAGTCAAAGACTTTTTAGGTCAATTATACCCTAGGGTGCAATTGGAAATTTGGGAAAATGGTGACATTGACTTGAGGGTACAAATTAGAACTATCTCAGAACAAAAAAATATTTTTGGGTTTTGACAGTCTCTATGTTTCTACTCTAGATCTGGTCTCATATTTTCTAGAAACTCAACACAGGCTTTAGAAAATAGCATTCTTCAGATCTGTAATATTTCAAGGTTAGTGCATTTCCTCTTTTCAATTCAATTAAGATTATCAATCTATCTAAATCTAAAACATATTCAAATTAACAAATTGAACTGGTTACTTAAGATCTTCCTTCCTTATTCTTGTTTCCAAATGATTGATTTATTTATGCATTGACCCTTCCTCTTGGGTTAATCAACTCAGATCTTTCATTTGCATATCTGAGGATAAAAGGAGAGCATCTTATCTACCCCCATAACATATTTAAATGTAAGTTATTTTATGCTATATGAATCCACACAATAAACACACATTTTCTTCCTTACAAGTCTTTTGGTTTTTTTTCTGCGAACTTTCCATCAGGTTCCCTTGTTTTGTTGGGTTCCTCTCTTGTCTTCTCTTTTGGTTTACAATGTAATTTTCTTTTCGGGTTCCTCTGCTGGTTTCCTCTTTAGCGTTTTCAGTTTGCACTGTAAAAGTGTGTCACCAGTTTTCTCTATACTTAGAACTTTTGGTTTGAACTGTAAGCCCGTCTTTCAGTGTAGTGTTACCGATGGTTCAAAGAACTATTTTCCCTTTGCATATACTAATGAAAAAATTAATGTCTTCAATCTCCCCCTTTGACATTATTATCAAAAATTGATATGTGTAAAATACTAAATTGTGTAGCATGTACACCATGTGTTTACCTTGTCATTTATGACTCCCCTATGTATATGCCGGTATAGTATACGTATATACATATATACTTGCCTTTATACTAGATTCATTTTTTCACCTTATCTTCATATCATTCTCCCTTTAATACTATACATATCATTATTTTCCCCTTTTTCTCTATATGTATTGTAGATATCATTTTCCCCCTTTTTTGATAGTAAGGGAAAAGGTGTATACTTACAACTTATCAAAAATATGGGAATGATAATTCTTCACATCCTCCATCATCTTTTCCCATTTCTCCTTTAGGTGCTCAAGAGCCATTTTCTCTAGTATAATTTTGGCATGCATATCATAGATGTTGTCTTCTACAGACATCTCAGGGGTGGCAATTAAATTTCTTTCCAAAGTAATGTGCTATTGCAGAAGTGTGAGGTTTGGTAATAGTTGAGCCTGTACCTCGGTAACCTCTTCTCTATACTATGATTTTGCTTCCCAAATTTCTTTTCTTAAACTTTTGATTTCCATTATCTTCTCATAATGCAATTTTATTGCATTGTCATCGGTGGTTAGACTTTTAGCACTTTCATTTAGAATGAAATCAATCTTTGCAATCTTATCACTATTATCCTTAGTGAATTTCACCAAAGTGCATATATTTTGAAGTAAGGCTAATGCTCCAGTAATGATTGGATATAATTCATTTGTTAGTTCTGAAAGCTTTACCTTATTTTTTACCACTTCTTGGTTGATCTTTTCTGTCAATTTGTGTTGGAACATTTGTTCTTCTTGTTCTTCAATAGCCTTTTCTGCATCCACATTTTGAGTTTTGATTGCTTCATTGAGAAAAAACAAGTTGATCTAGGATAGGTTCATTGTGATCAACATCAATGTTAGGAACTATTTGGCTTATGATGTCTCTTGTGGTTTCCAGCACTAGAGAATCTTTGTGTTCTTTTCTAATATTTTCCTGCATTGCTTTCCTTTGACATATCTCTCCATATTTAGTAAGATATTCATAGTCCAATGTGGTTGGATCTCACTTTGGTATTTCAATGATTTCATCAAGTGTAGCCTCCAACTTACTCTTCATGGTTTTCTTCTTCTTTTGTGATGCCCCTGTATGCAAAACCATAGCAATTGTTTTTTCTTGGTGTGATATGCTGGATGAAGGCTTTGGTGGTGTTGTTCCTTTTTCTTTCTACTCGAGGTTTTCCTTTTGGTTGTGTGTGGACGTCTCCTCATCAACCTTCGGTGTAACTACAACATCTCCTTCGGTGTTCTTAGGAGTGGTATCAACTAGCTTATCTTATTCACCTTTTTTATTTTTTCACTTCCTCTCTATCTTTTATGTGTGCATCATTTTTGGTGTGATCTCCATATTTTTTTGTGTGATCTACATTTGTAACATTTTTTTCTTGACTGATGACTAACTGATCATCGGTTGTCTCTTTCTTTTCTTCTTCCTCTACATCCTTGGGAATGCTTGTTTATTTATCAGGTGACTTATCCTTTTCTAAGATTATATTGTTAACTTGTATCAATAATGGGATTTGTCCATGTGTTTCTACCTCTGTAGAATCTATTGTAGTGTCATGTTCGTAAGTTTCATCTTGGACAATAGTGACATCTTCAACTTTCCATATCTCATTTGCAGGATCTCCTCTGGTAATATCAATGACAGTATTATGTGGCCATGTTTCATCTGCAGTGTTGATATCCTTGTTGGCTTTTGTGTTCAATGATTCTTCATTAACATCCTCATCAGTAATAAGAATATGTTTTGGGCTCTATTTATCCTGATCATCTTTATTCTATTTCTTTTCGGTAAGAGCTATTTGTGGATCGATACTTGTATCTTTTTTAGGTATGTCAAGTATCTTTCTCCATTTAGCCTCACTCTTCATATCTAGCTCAATTAGATTTCCTTGAAGCACATGGTAGGCTCTTAACTTTGGTGAAAACCTTTTGGAGTGTTTCTTCAGCATTTCTTCATTCTCCTCCATTTTAGATTTTTGTAGAATGGTAGAAACTAGGGTTCTTTCCATAATCTGTTTCTCAGAATGTAATGCAAATTTCTATCTTACCGAAAATCTATTCATAAGTTCTTTTGGCATCCTATCTACCAATTGTATTGGAACATATTTGAATGCACACATCATTTTGATAATTTCCTCTTCTATCTTATTCTGGTCCTCAGTCTCTAGAGTTAGCCACTTTTTAATCTTGCAATCATTTTTTGTACCTCATTTGATAATAGAAGCACATACCTCATCAATTGTAGTAGGAAGTGTGTTCTTGATAGCTTGTATAGATTTTTCATCATTTTTGGTGTCCTCAATGTCTTCCCTAGTTCTGAGGAACTTTCTTCTTTTTGTTGGGCCCATTTTCCCTATTTGTGTCTTTCTTTTGTAGGTCCTTACTTGACCTTTCTTGATCGGTGAAGGACTTGCATCTTTTGTTGTCTGACTCATAGTCCTAAATGCACCAGTAGTCCTTTTCTTCTTTGCTGGTGGTGGAGGTGGTGTATCAGACTCTGTGGATTCTGAGTCACTTTCCTTCTCATCTTCACCAATGATTGATTGACCCTCAATTTATTCTATCTAGTCTATTTTGTCTTCATTCACCGACAACTTTTTATTCAAAGTATTAACAATTTTATCTTTCTTCGTGTCAATATTTTTCACAACTAAGCCAATTTTTATCCTTTCCTTGGCTTCCTCATAAGTTCCAAACTTAGGTTTTGATTTATCCAATGGTTCATTTATCAATGCCTAAATAGAATTTGATGCTTGATCTATGTTAACCTCATAGTCAAGTGGTGCCAGCCATGCTATCCTTGGTACAATTGACTTGATGCAGGTGTAGTCAGTGTCCACCATAAAATAAATGTTAGTATAGAACTTTTCTACTAACTGCTCTGGAATCCTCATTCTCTTCTACATTATTTCTTTGAATCCAATAAAGTATTCATCGATGACTGATTCAAAATTTTCTCCTAGTGATTTGATGAACTCACTAATCTGTGTTTTAACTGGTCAGGTAGTGTCCCATTTTACATTGCCTATAGATGGGGAGGATTCTTGAAAATAGAAAACTATGCACATGATGAGTGACGTAAACTTACATGAGTTGGACTTTGCAGTCCTTATTGTCTTCATGTTCTCATATAATTACCTTAGTAGAAGTTCTGACAGATCCAGCTATAGTCCCTTCTTAACAATTTTGTATGTCATATCTACTGCTTTGAATGCAATACTGTTCATCTTGCTAGCCTGAAATAACATGTATCCTAAGACACATGCTCTAAATTTAATTTCAACATCTTTGATGGTGGATAACTTTAATCCTCTTCCATCCCATGTTGCTCCTGTATTATTTTCAATGTTATCTTTAGGTGGGTGATTTAGAGCCTTTACTTTATAGGTTATGGGATAACTGGTAACAGCATGAATAACATCCCTAGTTATTAGTTTTGGCTCATCCAGCCATATCTTTCGGTCATTTATACTTCTTAGTACTAATCGAATCCATTCAGTTTTGAATTTTTTCAAGAATAGTAGGGCATGTGTGACCCTTTTCACTTCATTGTGCCTATTTTCTTCTTTTATAGTTCCATCATCATTGCAAATCTTTTTGAAAGCTTTCTCAACTTTCAGGTCTCTTATTTCTGCAATCTTGCAGTGAATATATGTTCTGACATCTTCAATGAGTAAAACCCTAGCTGGTATACTGGAGAATGCACTAGCATTGTCAGGTTGTGAAGCAACCTCGGGACATATCTTGTAATGAGGTTATTCACAAGTGGTATTATTAATTAGATTGAACTTTGTAATGAGGTTCTTCACAAGTGGTATTCTTAATTAGATTGAACTTTGCATTCTTGATCTTGGAGGCTCTTGAAGTTGATGAAATCATTTTAAAATTTAGGGTTTTTTCTACAAATGAAAATAGAGTTCTCGGTTATTTCTATCACTTACTTTAACCTAAAGTGACTACTAGGAATATTTCTGAGTATTATGAACAGGGTTGGAGTCACTCTGCAATCGGTTTGCTTCATGCTCTAGTTTCTCTCTACTTCTTTGCTCAAGTCGCTTTGTGAATAATGAGTTGTTTCATTGACTATTTATATAATTTTTCCCTAATTCATGTCATAAATGCTCACCCACTTCTCAGTGTTTGAAGACAGAGCCATCAGGTAGCACACACATTTCATTCTCAGTGAGAATGTTATGCTCGGGATAGGTGTCAACTCATTTGACTATATACCGATCTCACGGTATGGCAAAGACAACATGTCAAATTTCATGATTACTGATGGATCTTGGTTTACACTAGAAACTTTTCTGTTATATATTAACCGAAGATTCTCGGTAAGTCTTGACAACTTAGCTTTGTGTGTACACCGCTGATTTTCAGTGTGCATTAATTGATGAGATTATTTTCATAGAATTGTAACAAGTAATACCATAGTTCATCTTTAATCATTCTGATTTGGGAATTTAACTATGTATAATGGAAATGATGAAAAATATAACTTGGTATAATGCAATTCCATACTTACTTGTTCTTCTTAGGTGGGGGTGGTGATGTCACCAGATCCATTTGATTGATGACATGTAACTGATTGAATGTTTGATAATGTTAAGTTGAAGATAATGCAAGGCATTAAATCATTTAATGGTTTGTATTGTCATTGATGTCAACTTGATATCATCTGTACGGTCATGTACATAATTCCAAAGACTTTAGAAAATCAATGGAACAAAGATTATGCTTTCAGCAATGCATAAAATTCAAGTATTCATTAAGTGACAGACCACACCGATGGAGTGCAAACCATCGGTAAAAGCAAAGAAAAAGTGACAGTGATGCCCAACGAGTAGAAGACAGTGTTTCCCGATGAAGAAAAATCATAGTGATACCCAAAGAGTAGAATCCAAGGATGCCCGATGGATAGAGATCCTAAAGCTAACTGCAGTCACACTGACAAAACTGCCAGTTATCACCAATGACTAAATGCAGAGTTGACTGACAAAATAGAGAGTTTAGCAAATGAAAAAATATCTAGCTAGCAGAGATTAAGGATAGACTTAACTGGTTGTTTTATTTGTTTTAATCGACCAGAGTTAAGTAATTGATTTAAAGAAGATTTGTATAGTAGGAAAGAAGATAACTAAAAGATAAACCAGGAGTTAAAGTTGTAAATCAGATTGGCAGGATTGTTTTTCACACCAAGAATCAAGAATCAAGAATAAAGAATTAAGGAATATCATGTCTATATAAGAGACAAGCATAACTAATGTCTGTAATCATAATCATTCACAAACATGGGAAGGAGAGTGAATAAAAGAGGATGTTGAAGAGAAACTGATGAAGGATAACTTCATTCAATCCTGATCAATCAAACTGAAGGAGAGCTAAATATTTTTGCAGACACCAGCAAACAGTGAAGCACAACATCACAAAGTAGAAAGTGTGGTACATAAGGAATTGAATTGATACATTGATCAGAGAGGTATTGTACTTAAATAGATCTAAAAATCTACAATCCAAGTTACATTAGAAACAGGTCATTATGTTTCAGTTTAACCATTGAAGCATTAAGTCTCTTAACAGAGCAGGACTCAACCATCATCTATAATTGAGGTATATCCTAATAGATTGCCAAGAAATTTATCATGAAGATAGCATTGAGTGCCTTATACCGACACACATTCTAAGAAGGAGGCTGATGGAGTTAGGTAGCACCAGATATGCTAGATACCCATTGTGTCCATAGTGGTTGATCAATATTGGTATCATATACATGCCAGATATCAAGTGATAGACTCATATTAAAATCCTCTAACAAGGTCACACTTAATAGTGTGTTTGTAAGCTTTAACAGGGTTGGCTCCTAATAGGGCTCACTTCAGAAGATTGAAAATTTGGGGTACCGGTTCCAGTGGTTTTTCCCTTAACAGGGTTTCCACGTTAAAATCCATGTGTTATGTGTGTATGGCTTATTACTTTATTGTTTTACATTTCACATATGCATTTCTAGATTGATTGGTATACTATGCATATTTACTGAGTATCGAAAAATAGTTTTACTGCTTATCATTTATCAAGGAGAGTAAGGATAGATGAGGTAAACTGAGAGATAGTTAAATCATTATTAGTATTTCATGGCATGCATCTTGTAGGGACTTAATAATCTTAGGTGTATTGATTGGTGGTTGAAGTTTAAAAGATAAATTTTTGAGGCCACTGATTCACCCCCCCCCTTTCAGTTATTACTAACAATTGGTATCATAGCTTGTGTGCTTAGAAGGAAGGCTTCAAGACCTAAGTAAAGATCACAAGATAAACAGACGAGATGTGCCCAAGTTGATCAAAGATAACTTTGCTTCATGGAAAAGCAGGATAAGACTCCACTTATCAGGTATTGGTAATGATGTTACTCAATACTTAGATACTAAATATTTGTTTCCCACAGGATGATTAATAGTAGATCAATTGAGAGTGAAGCATGAACACAACTACATGATCATAGAGCTTTCTTCCTCTCTCTCTGATGCTGAATTTGAAGATGTCAAAGATTGCACACCTACAAAGAAAATGTGGGACAAATTGAAGCTTGTACATGGAGGTGATAAAAATGTTTTAAGAGCCAAAGCAGAAATCCTTAGAGGAAAATTTGATGATTTTAAAATTAAAGAAGGAGAAAACATCACATAGTATAGCACAAGAATAAAAAATTTAGTCAATGCTATACGAGGTGTTGGAGGTACACTTGAAGAGGAGACAGTGGTAAGTAAAATCTTAAGAACCTTATTGCCTGTATATGCTATTAGAGTATCTGCTATTCAAGAAATGAGAGCAATAGAAAACAATATAGTTACTCTTGATAGTTTAATTGGTAGACTAATTTCATTTGAGATGAATAACTTTGACAATAGTGTCTTACCAAACTTAGAGTCTGCATTTAAGTCTTCTATGAAAATAAGCAAATCTAATCATAGATGCTCATCTAGAAGGGACAGTGAAAGTGAAAGTGATGAAGGAGATCTAGATGAAATAGAAGCACTTATGGCTAGAAGAATACAAAGTGGCAAAGGTAAATACAAAGGCAAGTTACCACTTGTATGCTTTAATTGTAAAGAGATTGGACACTTTGTTGCAAGATGTCCTAACTGAAGGAAAGATGATAGAAGTAATGATAGATCTTTTGAGAAGAAATCTAACAGAGGTGATAACAAAGATTACAGAGGTTACCAAAGATTAGAAAGAAAGGATACCCGAGACTACAAGGACAAAGGAGAGAAGGCTAGCTACCTAGGTGCTTGCAAAGATGAAGATACTGACACTAAACCTGATGATGACATCAAGATGGTATTTGTAGCTGTGAAGGATGATTCAGATGAAGATGAAAGGTATGAAGAAAATGCACTCATATCTAAGGTTAGTAAGAATGATATCTGGATTATAGATAGTGGTTGCACTCATCATATGACCAGTGACAAAGAAAATTTTAACACTTTTGAATATTTTAATGGTGGTACAGTAAGAATGGGAAATGATACACCTTGCCCAGTTGAAGATAAAGGAACAATAATGATGAATAACCTGATTAAATGTGAAAATATTTATTGGGTAAACGGATTGAATTATAATCTGTTGAGTGTTTCTCAGCTGAATAATTTAGGTCACAGAGTAGCATTTAAAAATAAGAAGGCAAAGATCTTCAATGAATCAGGAAAACTGATTGGTATTGGTGAACAGACTAAAGGTAACTTATTCTATATGAATGATACTAACACCACTTTCTTGATGACTAGAAATGAAGACATATGGTTGTGGCACAAAAGATTGTTGCATGAGAATTTTGACAACATGATGAAAATAAGCAGAAGAAGTGTAAGTGGCTTACTGATGATGACAAAGAAAGACAATAACATGTGCAAAAACTGTCAAAAGGGCAAAATGACAAAGTCTAGTTTCAAAAGTAAAACCCATACATCTGATGATATTCTAGGATTAGTCCATACTAATTTATGTGGACCTATGAGGACAAAGAGCTATTATGGAGATAGATATTTTATTCTCT
>MU223775.1:1552006-1574426 GCA_018584345.1 Thuja plicata | reverse complement strand
CAAGATAATGTGCAAGGTAATGAAGATCAAGCTGATACACAAAGAGTTGTACCTGTACTTGCAAGATATGTAAGAAGGAACCATCTAGAGGACCAGATCATAGGAGATAAGAAAGATGGTACAAGAAGAAGAAGTAAGTCTTTAAACTCAAATTGCTTAATTTGTGAGTTTGAGCCAAAATCTATCAATGCTACGCTAGATAATGAAGAATGGATAAGTGTTATAAATGATGAGATTGAGTAGATTGAGAAGAGAAAAACATGGTCACGTGTGCCAAGACCAGATGACAAGAATGTCATTGGTACAAAATGGATATTTAGGAATAAGCTGAACGATAATGGAGAAGTCACAAGGAACAAAGCAAGACTAGTATGCAAGGGGTATGCACAAGAGGAAGGTATAGACTATGGAGAAACCTTTGTACTCATTGCTAGGCTAGAAGGAATACGAATACTACTTGCTTATGCTGCATACAAAGGATTCAAATTATATCAAATGGCTGTCAACTCAGCATTCCTAAATGGAATACTTGAAGAACATGTATACATTGAGCAACCAAAAGGGTTTGTCGATCCAGACAAGAAGAACATGGTATGTAGACTTCACAAAGCCTTGTATGGATTAAAAAAATTCCTAGAGCCTGGTATGAATGACTTTATTCCTATCTAATAAGTATTGGATTCATAAGGACTAGTGAAAATAGTAATCTTTATTTGAAATAAGATATTGATGCTAACACTTTGATTGCTGAAATATTTGTTGATGACATCATATTTGGAGGCAATGATATGCTATGCAAGTAATTTGCTAAGGAGATGAGCAAAGAGTTTTATATGTCTATGTTTGGAGATATCAAGTTCTTTCTTGGTCTACAGATCATTCAACAAAGTGAAGGTATTTTCATTACACAGTCCAAATACATCAAAGAGGTCTTGAAAATATTCAAGATGGAAGATTCCAAACCAGTTGGAACACTGATGTCTACTGGATAAAAATTAACAAAGGAAGACAAGACAACAGAGGTAATTTAGACTTTGTATAGATCAATATAGGAAAATTCATGTACGTTGTGTACACTTGACCAGATATTGCACATGCAGTAGGAATTGTTGCTAGATTTTCTGCTAACCCTAGGGAATCACATATGACTATTGTGAAAAGAATTCTAAGATATCTGAAGAAAACTGAGGAATTTTTCTTATGGTATAGAAGAGAAGGAAAATTTGAACTTAAGGTGTTTACCAAAGCTGATTGGGCTAGAAATCTTGATGACCAGAAGAGCACAACTGGAGGATCATTCTTTATGGGTGATAGACTTGTCACATGGATTAGCAAGAAGCAAGGATGCATCTCACAGTCTACTACAGAAGTAGAATATGTTGTTGCTACTGCAAACAGCTCAAATATTGCATGGATCAAATAGTTGTTGAAAGGTATGCATATGAATATCTCAGAACCAGTGATTATCTATTATGATAACACCAGTACAATAAACATTACCAAGAATCTAGTCATGCATTCGAAGATAAAACACATTGCAATCAAGAATAATTACTTCAGAGAACAAGTTCAAGAAAAAGAGGTGATACTTGAGTATGTGCAATCTAAAGAACAATTGGTTGATATCTTCACCAAGCCATTGCCCAAGGATACATTTGAGTACTTGAGAAAGAGACTAGGGGTCAAACCCTTGTCTACCAGTCAGTGAAAGACTGAAGGCTGCATCAACCTGTATATTATTAGAATATCATTCATGTTGATGCAAGCAAAAGATGAAATTCAAAGCTACATCTATATATAGAAAGGTATATATCAGAACCGAGCACCAGAGCATATTTTTTTATTGCTAATGGATAAGGGAAATTCAAGAAATATATTATGGATCAAGAGAAAAGATCACTTGACATAAATGTGAGATGTCTGTGAGATATTTGTTTGGCATTATTGTCAAAGGGAGAGAATGTATCTATATTATCACAAGAAGATTATCCATTATCAGATTACTCCAAACATGGAGAGATCATATCCATAGGGAGAGTTGCTGACAAAAGATAGAGACATCATAGAAAAAGAATAGTCAAAAGAAAAATATTGACACAAGGGAAGGACACAATACATCAGTACAAAAAACACAGAAAGCTATAAGAATCAAATCTAAGCTAACACAGAACTTACTGACGGTCAGATATTTTTATCAGTTATGAAAACAAATTGTTTGGTAATTTGATGAATCTCAACAATTGTATTTCATATTATATTAGAAATAGTATAGTGTGATAATATAGTATGTTTCCATCAATGCAAAAGGGGGAGATTTATGACATGTAACTGATTGAATGTTTGATAATGTTAAGTTGCAGATAATGCATGGTATTAAATCAATTAATGGTTTGTATTGTCATTGATGTCAACTTGATATCATCTATATGGTCATGTACATAATGCCAAAGACTTCAAAGAATCAATGGAATAGAGATTATGCTTTCAACAATGCATAAATGTCAAGTATTTAGTAAGTGACAGACAACACTGACGGAGTGCACACCATCGATAAAGGCAAAGAAAAAGTCACAGTGATGCCTGATGAGCAGAAGACAATGTTGCCCAATAAAGAAAAATCATAGTGATACCAGATGAGTAAAATCAAAGGATGCCCAATAGACAGAGATCCCAAAGCTAATTGGAGTCACACCTACGGAACTGGTAGTTATCACCGATGACTAACTACAGAGTTGACCAACAGAACAAAGAGTTTAGAAAATGACAAAATATCTAGGTGGCAGAGCTTAAGGATAGACTTAACTGGTTGTTTTATTTTTTTTAATCGACTAGAGTTAAGTAATTATTTAAAGAAGATTTGTACATTTGGCAAGAAGATAACTACAAGATAAATCAGGAGTTAAAACTGTAAATTAGATTGGCTGGATTGTTTTTCACGCCAAGAATCAAGAATCAAGAATCAAGAATTAAGGAATATCATGTCTATATAAGAGATAAGAATAATTCATTTCCATAATCACAATCATTCACAGACACGAGAAGGGGAGTGAATAAAAGAGGATGCCGAAAAGAAACTGATGAAGGATAACTTCATTTAGTCCTGATCAATCAAGCTGAAGGAGAGATAAATAATTCTACAAACATCGAAAAATAGTGAAGCACAACATCACAGAGTAGAAAGTGTGGAGCACAAGGAATTGAATTGATACATTGATCAGAAAGGTATTGTACTTAAATAGATCAGAAAATCTATATTTCAAGTTGCATTAGAAATAGGTCATTGTGTTTCAGTTTAACCATTGAAGCATTAAGTCTCTTAATAGAGCAGGACTTAATCGTCTTCTATAATTGAGGTATATCCTAATAGATTGCCAAAAAGTTTATCATAAAGATAGTATTGAGTGCCTGATACTGACACACAGTCTAAGAAGGAGGTCGGTGGAGTTAGGTAGCACCAGATATGCCAGATACCTATTGTGCCCATAGTGGTTGATCAATATTGGTAGCATATACATGTCATATATCAAGTGATAAACTCATATTAAAATCCTCTAACAAGGTCGCACTTAGTAATGTGTTTGTAACCTTTAACAGGGTTGGCTCCTAATAGGGCTCACTTCGGAAGACTAAAAATTTGGGGTACCGGTCCCAGTGGTTTTTCTCTTAACAGGGTTTCCACATTAAAATCCATCTGTTATGTGTGTATGGCTTATTACTTAATTGTTTTACATTTCACATATGCATTTATGGATTGATTGGTATACTCTGCATATTTACTGAGTATCGGTAAATATTTTTACTGCTTATCAGTTATCAAGGAAAATAAGGACAGACAATGTAAACCGATAGACAGTTAAATCATTATTATTATTTCATGGCATTCATCTTGTTGGGACTTAATAATTTGAGGTGTATTGATTGGTAATTAAAGTTTAAAAGATAAATTTTTGAGGCCACTAATTCACATCCCCCCTCAGTTATTACTAACGTTTGATAAGGTGTTACCAATTGCATTGCTTGGTCCAGCTTGATTAGTGTTTGTATATTTCCTCCACATTTTGTTTCTCATCTTCCTAATGTATTCAATAAATTTTCTATTGGAAAAGGTGACTGTCTCTGTCATTCAGTCTTTGCAGTCCTTCTTTAGATGACCAAATTTATGATAGTGTAGACATGTCATTCTGGGGTTAGTCCAGCTCCCATAATTTCTCTTTTATTGTCTCCTGTAGTTTGCAGCTATGTGTCCAGATATTCCACATGTGCATTTTTCCCATGTATTGTAATCCCAAACATATGAGTTACCGACTCTTTTTGGTTGATTTGAAGTTTCATTTTCTTTAGGCTTCCACGCTTGCCTTTTCTACTTCCAACATTCAAGAAATGTGTGTCCATGCATTTTGCAAGTAGGATAGTATTTGTCCATATAGGTTTCATTCTTTGGTTGTTTCCCCTAGATAAATACATTCATATACTTTATGTCCTTTCTTGTTATATTTATAACAAATTCCTATGAATAAAGGTGAGCATTTAGGAATATCTTTTATTTTACTCCTGCAAACATTTGATGTGTGGCTAGGTCTACCACAGTGATTTCATGTAAGCTTTCTTGGTCTTGGATTTGTGTAGACATTATTTGGATCAGCTTGGTTTGGTGATTCTTCATTTTTCGGTATACCATAGTCTGGTATTTTTGTTGACTCTTCTTTGTCCATCCTAAAAATCATCCATCTATTTGGTGCTTTCTTCAGCTCTCTTGATCATGTCATTATGTTTTTGTTGAATTCTCACTTCATGTTTCAGCTTTTCATTTTCTTCTCTTATCTCACTGATAGCTTCTATTCTTTCGATGAGTTATATGTTCATTCTATTTTCCTCCTAACTCTTAAGAATAATCTAATTTGTGATCGCATGATGATGTTTTCTAAGTCTTTGTATTTCTAACTCTTTCTCTTGTAGATTTTCAATAATCTTCCTCCTTACATCAATAACTAGTGTTATTTCTTGCTAACCTCTCTATCATTGTTCATGACATCAATCATTCTTACCATGTGTGTCTCTTGACCAATTTGCAGAGATTTTACTTCTCCAACCAGATGTTGATTGATTTCATTCAGACTTCTAATGCTTTCTTTAGATGTGTATGATGGTTTTCTTATTGTAGATCCTAAAGACTCAAATATATCAGGCATCTCTTCTTCTTGATAGTATTTTTCATTATAGAAAGATGCCATAATCTTTCTTTCATCTAGCATCTATCTCATCTTGATTCTAGCTTCTTTATACTGCTCATAGAAGATATGAATTTCTAGCTTCTGATTCACAAAACTCTTGTCAAGCTTGTACTTCTCCATTGCATGATCTTTTCTCTTAAGTCTTTTAAACTTTTCCAAATAAGATATCTAGCTCTGATACCAATTGTTGGAAATAATGGGAAGTATGTACTAAGAGGGGAGGGGTGAATCAGTACCTCTAAAACTTTTATCTCTTTTAACCTTAATCCATTTAGTAATCCATTGTATTACCAACCATATGTTGTATTCTATATTTTTGTAAGTTATATCAATTCATAAACTTAATAAACATGTAAAAATTCATAGAAGCATTCATAAAATGTAATGGGACATAACACAACATATTGTAAAGCATAAAACCCCTATTAGAAGGTAAAAACTACGGTGGGGATGACACCCAAAAAAACTTCACTATCTCCAAAATGGAAGGGGTCGATTAAGGCTTAAAATTTTTATCACTTATGATGATCTACCCTATTAGGAGTATTATGTGGAGACTCGTTAAGGACTACTATGTTAAGAGCTTTAGCAACACTATTTAGTGTGCTCTCAGTTAAGATATTTATAAAGGATAGTTAAATACACCTTTCTTGAAAAGATTTCTTCTATTTTCTACACTTGTTAGAATGTAGACAAAAATACTCATTGACCTGAGTGTATGAAATCTTCAATTTCTGGTTAAATATCCATTAAAATTACGTGTACAAAGTATCACCTAATGTGATTGATTAATATCTCTATTGCTTGGTAGCCTTGATTCTTAGTTCTTGATAACCAAATTCATCTTTTGTTGTTCTTTCTTGAAACTTTCAATCTGATCCATAGATGTATTTCTTGGATACTATCATCCTCACATCCATATTGAAAAGAATGATTATGGGTATGTGCAGGATTATGGTATGCCAAACTAGCCCTTAAGTGACTATGAAAGTTTAGAAAATCAGGGTTAGGAAAGTTGACGTAAATTTTTTGACAATTTATCAATCTTATATCAAAAATGTCTAAGAAGAGAATCTGTAGAAAATTGAATCTAGTTGTCTAAGCTACTATCCCTTCTTTAAAAGAAATTTACTCTATATGGTAAAATTTCAAATTTCAATGCAGTAGTATGAAAATTTTAGGAAAAAGATAAGAAGAAGGTGTATGTCTGACCACTTTAACAATAATCAAATGATAATATTTTTTTACAAGATTCTAGATATAAGTAGTAGACTCATGTTCGGATGTGGTGCATATTTTTTTGTAATTATTTTCCAATTAAATAATTAATTATGATTTTTCTACTACAACTTTTCTAGAATATATAAAATCTCATGTCTAACCACCTTAACTTAGTCTAAGAGTCATCAAATTGAATTAATTTTAGCTTTTAACTGTAGTAGGAAAAGCATAGAATGTGACTCGTGTTTTGGATTTCAAAAATGTTATACCGTTTGAAAGTTATAGTTATTTTTCAATCCGCCTATCAATCCGGATTAAAAAGATAAGAAGTAGGTATATGTCTGACCACCTTAAACATAATCAAATGATAATAATTTTTTACTAGATTATAGATATAAGTAGTAGATTAATGTATGGATGTGACGCATATTTTTTTTGTAATTTATTTCCAAGTAAATAATTAATTATGATTTTTTTTCTACAAATTTTCCAGAATATAAAAATTCTCGTGTCTGACCACCTTAACTTAGTCTAAACTTTATCAAATTAATTTTTTTTTTTCTTTTTTCTTGTATTAGGTGAAGCATAGAATGTGACACATGTTTTAGATTTAAAAAATAATATATCATTTGAAAGTTATAGCTATTTTTTAATCAGTCTACCAATCAGGACTTCTTTTTCACATCGCCACTTTTTGGCATATCATGATTCTGCACATACCTTTACACATCGATTTATATAATAAATTGACCTAATTAAGTTTCACGTATTACAAAGATAACTCTATGATCAAAGGTTTACAACTTGACCTTGATCTCCTAGTCTGCATGTTTTTAATTAGTTAGACTGATTAAAATAATTACAATTATCTTTCTTGTCCCTCAAGAAATGGTTTTAAATCAGACCAAAACTCTAAATATAAAACATAACTATTTTATTTGACACACAAGTCAGATCAAGTTTTCTCATGATATAACCGACTTTCAGTGTCTGATGCTCGGGTTTCTCTATTAAGTCTTTCGGTGTTCCTTCTGTGAATTTTCCGTCGGGTTCCCTTACTCCGTCAGGTTCTTATCTTGTCTTCTCTTTCGGTTTATAGTGTAATTTTCTAATTGGGTTCCTCTGTCAATTTCCTCTTTAGCACTTTTGGTTTGCACTATAAATGTGTTTCGTTGGCTTTCTCTATACTTAGTAGTTTTGGTTTGAACTATAAGCTTGTCTTTCGGTGTAGTGTTATCGATGGTTCAAAGAACTATTTTCCCTTTGCATATACTAATGGGAAAATTAATGTCTTCATTATGACATTTGATTCCTTCTATTAGAGAAATACAACCTTTGCATTTCACATAGCAAGGTTCATCATTCCCAAAACTGACACTCCCACCATCATAGTGCTCAAGATGTTCAAATTTGGTTTTATCACAAGTCATGTGGTGAGAACAACCACTATCAATTATCCAAGTGTCATTCTTGCTAATATGAGAGTAAAGTACAGTCTTTTCATTATCTTCATTTTCTAACTCATCCTTAATAGCAATGCAAACCATTTCATCTTCATCACTATCAGAATATTTTACAATTTAACAAGATTTCTTACCTTTGTCCTTGTAGCTTTTGTAACTCTTAAAATCCTTCTTTCCTTTGTACTTGTTGAACATTTTCTCATCTTTGTCTTCTTTGTTCAAACACTTAGCAACAATGTGACCAACCTCATTACATGAAAAGAAAATCAATGGTATTCTTCCTTTGTACTTTCCTTTGGAAGCTCTTTTTGCAAGTAATGGTTCAATTATTTCCATATCCTCATCATCAAAATCATCATCACTATCACTTTCAATCTATTTTCCTTTTGAGTTTCTATCCATCTTACAAAGTTTCAATTTAGCTTTGAATGCAGACTCAAAATTGCTAGGATTAGGAGAATAATTGTCAAAATTTTCCAACTCAAAAGCAGTAAGCCTTCCAACCAATGCATCTAGATTTATATCATAACTGCACCTCATCTCTTGAATAGTTGAAACTCTAATAGCATAGATAGGAAGTAAAGTTCTCAATACCTTACTAACCACTCTTTTGTCTTTAATTGTTCCACCGACAGCTCTGATGGCACTAAGACTTTTCTTGATTCTTTCACTATATTTTGTAATGTCTTCTCCTTCTTTCACTTTCATCTAATCAAACTGACCTTTGAGACTTTCTTCTTTTTCTCTCTTTACATTGTCATCTCCTCCATGTATATCATGTATTTTCTTCCACATACCATAGAAAGTAGGGCAGTCCTTGACTTCATCAAATTTGGAATAGCTAAGTGAAGAAGCTATATAAATCATCATTATGTTATGATTCTTCATGTTCATCATCTAATCCACATACATTGATCTCGATGGTTCCACATACTTGTGATCTAGGAATTGAAAACCAGTGTCTCCAATAGTAGATAGATATAGCCTCATCAAATCTTCCCATGTAGTGAAGCTATCTTTGTTAAGCTTGGGGATCTGCCTTCTGTAAGACATCTCTGATCTTTATCTTAGGCCTCTAAACTGTCCCTGAAAGCACCAAATTCTCTAATACCAATTGTTGGAAATGAGTTGAGTAACTGAGAGGGGAGAGGTGAATCAGTTACCACAAAAATAAATCCAAGTCCCTTAGATGTCTTGATCAAACTTATCATTGTTTCTTAGTTAACACGGATATTCTACTGTCACTCGGTTAACATAGAAAATATTAAGATATTAACTATGATTATCCTTTAGTGATTAAATGCAAAAACATAAAACATAAACCAAATAACATATACATAGATGACACCAAGATTTAATGTTGAAACCCAATTTGGGAAAACCACCAATTGCAGCTAGTTACTATTTTTCACTCTTTTGAAGTGAGCCCTATTAGGAGCCAACTATGTTAAAGGTTACAAAACACACTGTTAGGTGTGGCCCTATTAGAGGATTTAATCACCCTATAAGGAGTTTCCTTGTTAGAGGTCTTCAAATAGTTCAATGCAAAAATGTCACCTTGTGAGAGGATTTACAAGAGACTGTTAAGTCTACTATTTTTAAGATATTTTTATCACTGCTACAATTATTAGAGAGTAAAAATGGATTGACCTCTTTGTCCAAGTAACTATCTTTGCTGATTCAGATCTCTACTCTATCTTTAAACAATTGATCCTTACTGATCAAATATTCTATTGTAGTTCTGCATTTTCTATTCTTAATCAGAATCCCATCTGATTTTGCCTTCGCTCTTCATATCACAAACTTACACATCTTACTTCTTGCACACATTCAATCCACGCTTGACCTTATATATATATATATATATATGATATGCCTTGTAAAGTCGGCTTGAATAACCTTCGAAATAAATAATAAAACTTAAGTCTATTGTCTACATATAACCAATTAACCATAAAATGTAAACTATTGTTAGTTAGCTGACACTAAAAGTATAACTCGGTTAACACTGTAATCCTTCAATGTCTGACTATTATTGTAATACCTCAGTGAACTTGGTTAGAACTTAAAATCACTTTTGTCTTTTTCAATTCCAGAGAGAACTTGGCATACACTGACCATGCTCGGTTTGCGTATAGACATTTGTGTAACATTACTACATTTGTGTAAACATTAATGACAATACATAATTGAATAATTGTTATCAACAATCATTTCACGTGCCTTTAACTTTGTGCATGAAATTTTTACTTTCTTTATCTCTATCATATTATTTCATTCAAAGAAATTTCTCATGCTATTTAGCCAATCCATCTTCTCCTATGACTTAAGACTACCTTCATAATCTGATACTTCAATTTTTATCCCATCATTTAGTTCATTTCAATCTACTCCTCTTTCTCTTCTCTTGTTTCTACATTTCTATCTAATCCTCTTTCTTGGTCTACTTCAAGATCAGAATTATCTCCTCTTTGCCTTTCCATCTAGTGTAGGAGAAACTATGAAGTCACCTAAGGTCACCATGGATCCATTCAAAGACAAAGGAATATAATCATCCCTAAATGTGGATTGGGGTGTATTGGAATTAATAATGACAATTTGTAATAAAGAATGCAATGAAATGTTGTCAACTCCTATTTGTCGAGGTAGAGGCCTAGGATACCAAAATATTGTAAGTTGGGTCAATAGTACCCAAAGCATTTAATTAGGATTTAGAAAGTGTCCAAGGGATTCAAATAGACCCTAGGAGTGAAATTAAATAAGTTGGAATACCTTTATTTCAATAATTTGTAAGTTAAGAATTCAAATATTTGAATCTTAACAGTTACTTAGTTTAGGAGGGAAATAAAGTTTTAATGACTTTAAATGCAATTGTAACCAAACAAAAATAAATTGAGTTGGTTGATATGGTTACTAGGCATCATATATGATTTTCCTATGGCTGGAAAAAGACACAATACGTCTGGAATGGAGAATGTACGTATTTCTCTAGTTTGAAGCAATAAAGAGTTGATTTTTGCAAATTTTTTTATTTCTGAAAGTTGTAATGAGTCTAATTCATTTAATAGACATCAATGTGTGTTGTATAATCTCTTTAAATCCATTCAAATTAATTTTTCATTGAAAGTCTCAGATTGTACTTTGACAGAGCATAGTTTTGCATTGTTTTAGAGGCATGGAATGACATTCATCCTATTTTTGTAATAAATGTAACTTGAGGATCAATAAAAAATTTGTATCATAGATATATAACACTAAATATGTAATAAAATCCATCAGATGTTTCAAGAGATCATCATTTAGTATTTGTTGCAGGGTTAAGGAGCATGGAAATGCTTAGAATGCTATAGAAGCAACATATTGGGCCTCATGAGGGGTACATTTTATATTAGGAATCACTTAGTTTTGTTGAAAGTATGGTTAATCAACATTTGGTTTGTTGATATTTTGTTTGGAGAGTCCAGATTGAAGAAGCCCTAGTTTGTGAGGGTTTGGGAAGGCTAATTTGGAGCTTTTGATGTTCCCAAGGGTCTGAGACTAATTCTTTTTATATTTAAGTGTTTTAGGACATAATTAACCACTTTTAAATAGTTGGAGTCTTTTTGTTAAGTTTATGATATAGTTCCTTTCTAAAAGTGCCCATTTTTATGCATTTTTAGGGTCCCAAAGTTGTAACAACAGGGGGTCCCAAAGTTGTAACAGTAGGGTATGGTCCAAAACAAACTACCTCTTTGTTTATATATGTTGTAAAACTTGATAAAGGGTATCAAAAACCTAAATTTTTTATAATTCATTTAGAATTTTTTGGAGTTATGGGCTCTGGAAGGTCATTGCTATCCTAATGCAATACAATTAGTCCTCTTGGCAGAATTCAAGTCCTTTGTGCATAGTCAATAGAATTTGACTCCATGGTAAGTTGTTTCCTTTTGAATTTTGTTGAATTTAGTCCCTTGTGGCTTTAGAAACCTTGAGTCAAGGTGTTGGGTTGAAATCTCCTTTTGAGTTATTTGGGAAGGGTATCTTTGAAACTTGTATTTCCCTTATATGTTCAATCCCTCAATTATGTCAAGAAGCCTACTACCCAATCCTCTGCACAAAGTGATATCAAAGAAAGTAAGAACTTGGGAGGAAATTTAGGTGTGCATGTCTAAAGAAGAGTTTGAATACTTTGAAGAAGAGGCTCAAAACATGCCTCCAAAGATGACAAACATGGAGCTTGCTAGGATGGTGATGGAACAAGCAGAAAAGAACAAGAGATTGGAACAAGTCATTGAAATATTGACCAATCTGGTTGAGAAGAGGAATTAAGACCCTCATGATCATGAAGGTGAAGCAGAACAGGAACCTAATGAAGAAAGGTTTGATCCTGAGGATGATAGACTAGTGAAGATCCTAGAGGTAGTTAAAGGAGGAGAATCCAAAGTTAGAGAAGAGATCCCAATGTATGATGGTAAGATAGATGAGGAAGTGTTCCTTGATTGGTTTAGTGTTTTTGAGAACCACTTTGAGTGTGAGGACATTGAAGACAAGAATAAAGTGAAGATTGTAAAAGCAAGACTTAAGGGTTATGCATTGCTATGGTGGGATTGCCTACAAGGAGAATTATAGAAGAAAATTCTACCAAAGATCACATCATGGCATAGAATGATGACCAAAATGAGGGAGAATTTTATACCTAAGGACTACAAGGTTCAACTCTTCAAGAATATTCAAGGGTTGAAGAAGAACGACATGGATGTCCAAAGGTATACAGAGGAATTTCACAAACTTGACATCAGAGCCTCTCCTGATGAAGATGTGGAAGAGAAAGTGGCTAGATATCTTGGAGGGCTGAGGTACAATATCCAAGATGAAATGTGCATGGCCACACTTAGAGCTCTTGAAGATTGCTACAAGTTGGCAATGAAAGTTGAGGACAAGCTTAGAAGAAGGCAAGAGAGGCAAGGAAGTTCAAGGGGGCAGAAAAATAACGGCAAGGGAGTATATCCAAGCCAAGGATAGAATGAGAAAGGTAAAGAAAAAGGCTCAGATAAGAAAGGAGAATAAAGAAGTGGTAGAGGAAAGAGCTTCCCTAGAAAGTTCTACAAGTGTGGTGAAGAATGACATCCATTCTACAAGTTTCCTAAAATAGAATCCAAGAAGAATAGTAAGAGGGTTCAATTGCTCTAAGGAGAAGATGACAATAAAAAACAAGAGGAAGAAGAAGCACACAATGACTATGCATATCCTGAAGAAGCTGAGTGTCTCTTGATGGGAAGGTCACTTATCTAACATATAACCAAGGTATTTATCTTTAGAACAAATTGTAAAAGCTATGGAAAAATATGCAAGGTTATCATCGATTCTGGTTCATTTGATAATCTAGTGTCCTATGAGATGGTAAATAAGTTAAAATTACCTAAATTTTCTATTGGTAGACCATATAGGGCCTCTTGGGTCAGTAATGATCAGAATATTGTGATTAAGGAGCAAGCATACATAGATTTATCAATTGGGGGTTATGTTGATAGGGTTCTATGTGATATAGTTCCCATGACATGTTGCCACCTCATCCGAGGGAGACCATGGCAGGCTTCAAGAAAGATAATTAATTATGGTTTGAAGAATGAGTATCTAGTGCTCAAGGAGGGAAGAAAATTCACTCTTAAACCTCTTCCAAGTCAAGTAGAAGAAGATGGTAGCATCATTCTCTTTGGTGCAAAAACATATGTTGATTTGTAGATTCCAAAGTATTAGAAGATGGTGACTACAGAGAAGCAGCCTAAGACCACTTTATTGGTCTTGAAAGATGAGTTTTTGGATAGTCATGAAGCATTGACTATGAAGAAGAAAATAGGGCATGAATATGGTGTCCTAATTGGCACTATGTGGTGTCCTTTGGAGCAATCAATGAATAAGATCACAGGGTTTACATTGAAGGACACAAGGAGGGGTCTATCGGATCCTAAAAAGGAGTTTCAAGGATAGTTTGTGAAGCCACAAGTTCACTGTCCACAATAGCAAATTGGCAAGCATGATGACATATTTTTAAATGAAAACTCTTCTTTCCTTGTTTCTAACCTTTTGAGTGTAGGTTTGAAGGATACTAGAAGGGAGCTGTTATCATATCATAGGCCTGATCTAGGGAAGAGGGGAGGACCACCTTGAAAGAGGATGGGTGGAAGAAAGACCAAGTCCCTTAGTTCTTGGGACAAGAACTTTTTCCAAGTTTGGGTGTATGGTGCAGGAGAACCTATGAAGTCACCTAAGGTCACAATGGATCAAGTCAAAGAAAAAGGAATAAAATCATCCCTAAATGTGGATTGGGGTGTATTGGAATTAATAATGACAATTTTTAATAAAGAATGTAATGAGATGTTGTCAAGTCCTATTTGTCCAGGTAGAGGCCTAGGACACAAAAATATTGTAAGTTGGGTCAATAGTACCCAAAGGGTCTAATTAAGATTTAGAAAGGGTCTAAGGGATTCAAATAGACCCTAGGAGTGAAATTGACTAAGTTAGAATACTTTTATTTCAATAATTTGTAAGTTAAGAATTCAAATATTTGAATCTTAACGGTTACTTAGTTTAGGAGGGAAATGAAGTTGTAATGAATAAACACAATTGTAACCAAACAAAAACAAATTGAGTTGGTTGATATGATTACAAGGAATCATATATGAATTGCCTATGGCTGGAAAAGGACACAGTATGACTGGAATGGAGAATGTACAGTTTTCTCTAGTTTGAAGCAATAAAGAGTTAATTTTTGCAAATTCCTTGATTTATTAAAGTTATAATGAGTCTAATTCATTGAATAGACATAAATATGTGTTTTATAATCTCTTTAAGTCTATTTTCAATCCATTCAAATTAATTTTACATTGAAAGTCTCAGATTGTAGTTTGACAGACCATAGTTTTGCATTGTTTTAGAGGCATGGAATGAGATTCATCCCAATTTTGTAATCACTATAACTTGGGGATGAATCACACATTTGTATCATAGATATCTAAAACTCAATATGTAATAAAGTCCATCAGATGTTGCAATAGATCTTCATTTGGTGTTTGTTGTAGGGTTAACGAGCATAAAAATGCTTGGAATGCTATAGCAGCAACATATTGGGCCTCATTAGGGTTACATTTTATGTTGGGAAGCACTTAGTTATGTTGAAAGGATGGTGAATCAACCTCTGGTTTGTTTATATTTTTCTTAGAGAGTCTAGATTGAAGAAGCCCTAGTTTTGGAGGGTTTGGGAAGCCTAATTTGGGGCTTTTGATGTTCCCAAGGGTCTAAGACTAATTACTTTCATATTTAAGTGTTTTAGGACATAATTAACCACTATCCAAGAGTTGGATTATTTTGGTTAAGTTTATGATATAGTTCCTTTCTAACACTGCCCATTTTTATGCATTTTTGGGGTCCCAAACTTTTAATAGCAGGGTATGGTCCAAAAAAATTACCTCTTGTTGGAAATACAATAATGGGAAAGAAAGATACTGAGAGGGGGGGGTGAATCAGATCTTCAAATTTTAACACTTAAAACAAACTGATCCACATTCATACATATATTAATCTAATGTAATATCAAATAGCATCCACACAATGAAATAAATAACTCATAACACAAGAACTTAGTAACCCAGAAACCCAAATAGGTAAAACTGGGGTGGGGATGACACCCACAAAATTCTCCACTACTATAGTAATAAAGTGTGCCTGTTAGGGCTACAAAAGTTGATTACAAGATGCAATCTACCATGTTAAAGGTCTGTCTAGTTAAGAGATAAAGATCATTACAATCTACCCCGTGAAAGTATTTCAACTTACAATAAAGTAAGCACTTTGTTAGGAGATTTAGAAAGTTCTTCTAGAACCACTATGTTAAGATATTTCCACTTGATACAATGATTAGAATGTCTCAAGTATTGAACCTTCATTATGCATTCAAATGCTGATGACGGATCTCCTCTTTCTAGTACCTTCTATGATCTCACAATCTGATATAAATTTACTCTACTGTTCACTATGCTGTCACTCTACTTGATCTTTGCTTCTTAACAAAATAACCCTTTATGCATTTCACTTCAAAAATGGAGTCACCACTTCTGTCCACACACTTACAAAATAGGGTTTAGAAGCAATCTGATATATCTGTTCAAGTCTAATAGTGAGATCTAAATCAACGATCAAGATCTATTACCCATACCTCCTAGGTATAACAATTAATGATTACAACAGATCATGCATATGGTAAAACAATTAAATGCATAACCAACTTCGTAGGAAAATACTAAATGCATACATAATTCAGCCCAAAAAGCTTATATAAGTTGGCCTGAACACTTATCCTCGAAGTTTGAATCATTCCAGGAATGTATACAAAAACTATTCTGCTTGGCACTTAACATCTCTATCGCTTGACACTAAGTATCCTACTCAGCTCGGCATGATACTACTTGGCAACCTGAATACTGCTCGACAATGTTGCTCAGCCTTGCATAGTTTTAGCTCGGCCACAGTGATAGCCAACTAAAAATTGCATAAGTGAATGACTAAGTGTTGGTAACTAATCATCAATAGAACTTAGAGATTAACAATCTCCCCCTTTGATATTAGTGGCAAAAACACACTTATCATTACTTCATTTCATTCCATCAAAATGTTGCCTAAGTATTCTAAGTACTCCCCCTAGTAATATACTCAGAATTATTCATACAAAAAGTTTACATGCCTTCAAAAATATATATAGGTGTACCTATTCTGTAACGATGTATCATACTGTATCCTTTCCAACTTCCTTACCATCTTCCTTACCAAATTCCCCCTTATTTTTGTCACTGATTGCTAGTGGGGTTAAGTTATACTTATCCAAAAATTGTTTATGAAGTTGCAGGGTGGATTCAACTGTGGTATCCCAACTTTCCTTAGCAATCTTCATAACTTCCAATTTTATTTCTATCTCGGCAGCTAGACTCACTAAACTTTCTGTAGTTGAGAGATTTTCATTTCTCTGTGATAACTCTTTTGCATCTGAAAGTTCCTTCTGTATTACCTCCAAGTGAGGCAACAAGCTTGTCTGAATAGTGATCAATTTGGCCCCAATGTATTGCCAGTTGATCTTAAATCTAACTGTAGATTCTCAACAAGGTTTAGATTATTCTTTGTGAAGAATTCAACATCACATAGTTTCCTATACAAAGAATAAACATTTGCTGTAACTTTCTCCAAAATTTCTACAAGAGTAGAAAGTTCAACCTGTTTTGTTGCAATCTCCTCTGAGATTTTCTCCAGAACTTTGCTCTCGAATCTCATCTTAGACAATTGTAGAAGTTTTTCATTGTTGTTAATATCATCATCAGTTACCTTCTGTACAATGTTGACTAATTGATCAATAATTGGAGCTTGAGGCATTTCATGTTCTAAGTCAAAAGCCTTTGCAAATATGTCCTTAATGTCATGCAACACCTACTTTTTCTACTGTTCTATTTTCATCTCTTCCTATCTCTTCTTCATCTTGAGTAATTCCTGAAGAGTCCCTATTTGTTCAAAAGATAATTCATTGGGATCCAATTGTGGAATCACAATTACCTCATCTAATGTGACATCTAAAATTTGAGACTTCTTCTTCATAACGTTCCTTCTCTTCAACTCTAGTGAACTAATGCTCGGCTGCATATTACCTTTTCCTCTCACAGTATCAATGTCCTTTGCCTCTTTTGATTCTATCAAGATTGTCTGTGGATTAGGCATACCTCCAGTTTTAGGACCTGTGGGAGTGGATGATGCAGAGTGTGGTAGATCAACCAACACTTGCATTGCCTCTTGTTCCTTAGACTTATCAATAGTATCCTTCACCACTATACCACTATCTAAAACTGTTTTGACTACCTCTAAAATAGGTGGATTTTGTGAAGTTGCCTCTTGTGCATTTGTTTGTTATTTCTCTTCACTTATCTGATCATTGATTTCTTCAATTATCTCATCAATTTTCTCTTTAGATACAGTGGTCTTTTCTCCTTCATTCTCAATTGCCTTAATAGGC
The DNA here is from genome assembly GCA_018584345.1 of Thuja plicata. Classification (NCBI taxonomy): domain Eukaryota; kingdom Viridiplantae; phylum Streptophyta; class Pinopsida; order Cupressales; family Cupressaceae; genus Thuja; species Thuja plicata. The sequence continues at coordinate 1,556,484 of MU223775.1, read as the reverse complement.
AAATCAGTGTTTGTACCACTCAGCATGTCCTATTCCTCAGCATTCAAATTTCTGGAATCATCAACTATGTAGTCAATTAGACTGTCTGCAGTCATATCAACAGAATTTGTTGAGGCTAAGGCATCTTTAGTCTTGTCCTATTCTATAGCAATTTGATCTTGAGTCACCTGTGGCTCAGGGGTGATCTCCACTTCTTTTGCCTTTTGATCAGATGTCCCTACATCAAATTTCTTATCTTTTGGAACTATCATTCCAAAGATTTTCTTCCAAATCCTTGTACTTTGTTGTACTAATCCTTCAATATCATTTTTCAAAACAACATAACCTCTAAGTTTAGGAACAAACCTACTCTTATATTCTACAATAAATTTGGCTCTCTGTTTTGAAGTCAAGTTAGGTATTACCTTGGCTAAAGTTCCTTCCCTGATCTATCTTTCTATGGTAAGAGAAAATTCCCATTTGCTTGATAGAAACTTATACAATTCATTTGGCACATGGTTTCCTATCTTTGTATGAGTTAACTTGAAACTACTCATCATATCTAAGAGTACTTCCTAAACTTTGTGCTTATCCACATTATTCAATTTCTCATACTTAATGAACTTGAAAGAAGCTAATCCTATTGAAATCCTCGAAGTGTCACATACCTCATCAATACTAGCTACTTTCTTGAATTGTGTTGTAGGTATGTTACTGGGTTCATCAATCTCAATCTTTTCAACATCACTATCTATCCCCAAGTCTAGTTTCCTCCTAGGTCTCTTCGCAGGTTTACTTGGCTCAGCCTTAGGAGCAATTTTAGCTTCCTTTCCAGAATTGCTTTCTCCAACCTTCCTCTTTCCATATACTTTTGTTTGTACTTCTGGAGAAGTAATAGTAGATGCTCTAGTCCTTAGATGATTAGTTGTAGGAGGTGTAACCTTAGGTTTAGCTTTGCTCGGCTTGGTTACTATGACAATTGATGGTCTTTTACCCTTATCTTTCTTAGTGATCTCCTCGGATGCACTCACTTCCTCTTCTATAGACATATCCTCACCTTGTCCTATGGACAAGCCTAAAGGTGCATCCTCAGGTTCTTCATCACTTCCAAAAACAACTATTTTCTTTAGGTATTTCACAATCTTCTTTCTTTTCCTCTCCATGGTTCCCTCTGTTAAACTTCTTGAAGTTTTTACTTTGTCTTCATCAAAATTTCCAAACCTTTCTGCTATAGTATCAATTGCCTCAGCTAGGAGGGAAATGATGGCTAATGATGCTTCATCAATGTTAATTTCATATGGAAATGGTTCTAAACATGTTATCCTTGGTGTCACAGCCTGGATATAGGTGTTATCCGTATCAACTAGAAAACAAATTTCTTCATAGTGCTTAACCAGTAGTGATCTAGGAATCCTAGTTCTTAATCTCATTCTCTTCTTAAATTCCATAAAATAGCTCCCCATTATGCTATTGAAATTACCTCCTAATTTCTCAATACATTCACTAATCTGAACTGTAATGGGTCTATCCGTTTTCCAAACAATATTTCCCAAAGTAGGAAATGTATCCTAAATGTAGAAAAATATACAGACTAGTAAGGAACCAAACTTACAAGATGATCTTTTAGCCTTTCTGATTGATGCTAGGTTCTCAGCTAATTATGTCTATTGTAGCTTGGCAAGATCATATGTATGATTCTTCTTAACAATTTTCCATGCCTGGTCAACAACTATACAAGGAACACTATTCAATCTACTCAACTGATAGAACTTATGTGCTATTACTCTTACTCCAAAATCAACTTATAGGTATTTAATTTTAGAGATAGTCATACCTCTATTGTTCCATACGGCTCCAGTGTTCAGTGTAATTTCCTCTTTGCTATTATCTCTCATTGTCCATTTTTCATTCACTACAGGATATCCAGTCACTCGATGAATCATGTTCTTAGTTATCTTGACTGGTCCATTATCCAACCATATACACATATCATGAACTCGGCTAAGAATAACCTTAATCAATTAATCTTTGAAACCTTGTGAAAAATCTAGGGCATGAGTTAACCCTTTGTTTGCTAAATGTTTGAATTCTCCCTTCAGAACTCCATCGACACACAATTTGCTATAGCATTTCCTTAATTCACTATCACCTACTTCACCAATCTTAACCATTTAACACGATCAAACATCATGGATCATAAGTACCTTGGGTGGAATGGATGAGAGAGCTCCGGTCAAATCACTCTAAATTACACTTTCAGGAACTGCTTGAAAGTTGAGAGGTGCACATTCATCACTCCGTACTAACTGAATTTGCTCTTGTTCTCCCTCCATACTTTTAGCTAGTGCAGAAGAGCTTGCAACCATAATCTTGAAATTAGGGTTTGAGAGATGAAGAATAGAGTACCTCGATAAGTAGTTCTTTGTACTATTCACTAACGACACACTAACAAAATCTTCGATGCTAACTTTGTTAAGATAAATTTTGCAAATACTTCAATCACTCTATAAATAGTGAAAATCGCAATGTAAAATGAAGAATACACTATTTATCCTTTATAGACTTTGAAAGGTCAAGGTAGGTAAGCAATAAATGTTCTACCTATTGAGTTAGTACAAGCCAGCTGTCCTCGGCTTTCTAACACAACTTGCATCCCACTCGGCTTACTAAACTTGGCTTTCACAAAACTTACTCAGCCAACAAAACTTGGCACATACTAAAGAACTCAGCCTTAGTGTCCACGATTGGTGCTCGACACCTATAGTGAAATTTGCTCTTTTCAGAATTTGTCTTTAAAATATGTCTTGGTGAATCTTAACATATGCAAATATGGACTTTGGTACATTTCATGTTAGGAACTGATGTAAGATAAGAATTTTAGATGTAGATCCTTACATACCTCTTTTGCTTAGTTGGAGATGATGTGATCATCTGATCCATTGGATTGGGTGACCTCAGCTTCACTAGCTTCACTGCTACATGGTTCAGACTTCTTAACCCATATCTTGTTCATCTGTGCTCTAATCTTCTCAACAGTAGGAGCGGGTACCTTAGTCTTACAATCTTTCCTTGTATGACCAATTTTCAGACAACTGTGACAAACTAGGCTTCCATTCATCCAACTTTTAGACTTTCCTCTGAAATGTGTCCTTATGCAGTCTTTTAGAACATGTCCATACTCACCACAGTAATGATAACTATGCAATGTGTTGTAGTCCCACTTGTAAGTATTGCCTTTTTCTTGGTGATTTATCTTGTCCCTTTGATGTCCATTGTTGTTTACGTTTAGATCTGCAATCTTGTGCTCTATGACCATATTTATGATAGTTATAACAATTACCATTGAGTCTAGGTGTGGAAGGTGCATTTCTTGCCTTTGTCTTACATACACGTGCTTGATGTCCAAACTTATTATAGTTAAAGCAGTAACCATTAAAGTTAGTTTTAGGATTGGACTTACCATTTTTGCTTCGGTAAATGTCTGTTGTATGACCTAGTTTCCCATCGCGGTGGCAAACAGGTTTGTCATTTCTTGGCTTTACATACCTTCTTTCACTTGTTTTAGATGATTCTCTTTCTTCAGTGGTTGTATGTTGTTCAGTGTGACCTAATCTAGAAGAATCTTTAGGTCTTCTTGATGCTTCCACCAGTTGTTCAAAGTAGCTCATATCTGCATTGGGATCAGTCACTCTATTGTTAAGTTCTTTCTCGGATCTCAATTCATCTTTCAACTGACTGTTCTCAGATCTAAGATTTACAATCTCCAAGTCTTTCCTACTGATCTCCGGATTCACAAGTAGTAATTGATTTGCCATGTCAACTTGATTGACTGTCATTATTTGTACATCATGTGTTCTTTCATCAAGTCTGATAGTCATCATTCTTTTGTCTTCTTCTGCAATAGCCTTTTCATCTTCGGCTTTATATTTTTGTTCAACAACTTCACACATTCTTATTGATTGGGCTTCTTGTTCCTTTTTCAAATTTCTAACTTCTTCACATAGTGCACTATTCTTTTCCAATAGATCTGCTATTGTTGCATCACTCTCAGCAGAATCTCCATTCTGAAATAGATTTGTGGTGTCCTCTTCCTGATAATGAGTGTCATTCATTTGTCTAGCCAAATCTTTCCTTGTAGTTAAGGACTTCTTTAATTCATGTCTTGCTGTCTCAAGTTGTTGTAGTGCTAGCTAAATATCAATCTTTTGATTCTTAATGACTTTACCCATCTTGTAGATCTACATCTCAAGATCTATATTCTCAAGTTGATTATGACCTTTTTAAAGAACTAAGCTCTGATATCAATTGTTTGAAATACAATAATGGGAAAGCAAGATACCGAGAGGGTGGGTGAATCAAATCTTCAAATTTTAACACTTAAAACAAACTGATCCACATTCATACATATATGAATCTAATGTAATATCAAATAGCATCCACACAATGAAATAAATAACTCATAACACAAGAACTTGGTAACCCAGAAACCCAAATAGGTA
>MU223775.1:1517069-1529639 GCA_018584345.1 Thuja plicata | reverse complement strand
ATTCCCCTAGCCTATTAATTTAATTAAAATGGCTATAGTCCCTTAATTATTAAAAAGCAATTTAATTGTTTTAATAATTAATTCCTATATTTCTAAATGAATTAAATAAGTTTATTTCATTTATTAACATTCCCTTAAACCCTAACCTAACCCATCTCAAACACTTCTACCCTAGGTTCTAACCCTAACCTAACCCATCTCAACCACTTCTACCCTGGGTTCTAACCCTTCTCAACCCATTCACCCATGCTAATCTAATCCTAATCCTAAAATTCTCTCTAAACCACTTCCTAATGTTGTCACATTCCATTAAGGAATGCTTAGCAACTCCACCCACTTGAGAAAGTCCACTTTCTCAAGCTTGACCCTCCTCAAGGTCCACTTTCTCAAGCCACCCTCTTACACCCCCACAAGCCTTCATTAATGAAGATTCCTTAAGCCCATGTCTCTCCCATGCCTTATTAATGCCTTGGGCATTAATGGCTCTTACATATTCATTTATTGGGCCTCCAAGTTCATAAATGAACCTTGTCACCCTCTCCCTCTCCCATTCTTCTATAAATAGAAGCCTGTTTTGAGAGCAAATAAGCCTTCATTAGAGATCAAATTTGCATTGTTATGCTGCCATTTTCATACTAGATTACATGCTATTTCATTTACATACTAATTGTTAGTGTTATTTCATCATTTTAGAGCTAGTTTGCATACTTTTGCCATCATTTAGTTTGTTTTTGAATCAAATCCTTCATACTAGGTTGTATTGGTCACTGATTCAACAACATATTCTGAGGGCTCATATGTTGTTGGTCACACTCCTCCTAAGTTAGAAGGCAATAGATCGATTTTAGCAGGTACCCATTTACACATGAACAGAACGCTGCACGACATCTTTGTGTGGAGTGCTGATACTTCCAAATCCAATGGCTTCAAGTATGAAAAACAAGCTCAGGCTCTCCTCCATTGATTCTCGTTTTATCATCCTAGCGTTGTGTTGTAGTGCTTGTTAAATAATTTATGGGAAACACCCATCGTAAGTTTAAACAATGTAGTATCTTTTAAATAACAAATGGGAAACTTGTAAATCGGGAAAATGTTAAAGTTTTCATGGTGTACACAAGGATGCAATGTCAGTTTGCCAATGATTCCCATTTATCCCTCTGCTTCACTGCTATGTCTGTGCATAACAAAGTTTCACGTTATAAATTTTTGTTTTCAGAAACTAGTGGAAGTGAATAACCTGTGTTTTGAAGGAATCCGAGAGTATAATATTTGAGCTCATTAAATCGGAGTGATTTGGTTAAGTTTCAACGCTGACATAGACTAAAATGGGCGAGCATTATTTTGGGTTTCTGATTGTCACGTTTGGTTTCTGCTTTCAAGTTAAACCGTTCTTATCATTTATAGATGCATAAGCTAGTCAGAGATTGCCCATATTTTCTATGACTGTAAATGATAACTAATTAAGTTCAGAAAACATTTTAATTTACGTGTGCACATGACATCGCCGAAATGAAAGGATCTTGAGTATTTGATCAATTCGAGGGGGAGTAATAAATAATTCAAACGTATTGTATATACAGTGCACTTGAGCTACCAATTACATATAACCAAACCAAATCTGTAATATGGAAAAGGGAAAATAATCAGAGGGGACATCTCATTGGACCTTTGGAAATGTAGGAAGTATAGATAAGATAATAGTGGACCCAGCAGAATCGTTTAGAGGAAGAAATTCAAGTGATGGCTACAAGAATGGTGAAAATCACGAGAAATCAAATGTATAGTGGCACTATAACAAAACTATTTGGATATTAGGAATTGGACTTTTAAAAAAAAAAAAAACTAGCATGTGTATCAAAAATGTGGTGCAATGGTTAGGTCAATAATAAGGTATATACAAAATAATATTAGAATTGTATAAATCAAAACTATTCTCATAAGTCTCCTAACCTAATGTTCTCATATAATTTGCTTAACACAATTTTAAAAGGTAAGACGACAAAAATTTACCCACTTTAAAAAATTTATTTCATTTTATATTTTATTTTTAAATTAATTTGAAATAAATATATTGCATTGCTTTTCAAAATCTAGGCAATGACATAATTTTCTAAATTTGAAGATTATATGTTCAAAACGTAGTCTGTCTTATCTCGGTCAACTCTTCTCAATATAATTAGATTTAAAACAAATTCGCAATAACCCTAATTTAAATAAACCTTATACCAAAAGTGAAATTCCAAATACAATGCTCTTTAAACTTTTCCTTATTCCATACGACGCAGACGACAAATATTAAATGACTAATACACTACGCAGATAGTATCCTTCCTTTATTTAGATTAAGAAATTACCCTTCTAAACGCACATTACAAGTTAATATGTCCGATTGTTGTTTACACCATGGATAGATGACATCTTCCCATTCGTTATTCTAAAAGTACTACGACATAAAATTAGGGTTAGAAATGCAATGGGACATGGTGATCAAATCAGGATCCCTGGAGAAGAGCCTGAGCTTGCGTTTCGTACTGGAAGCCATCGGAGAGAGAATTGTCTGCACACCACACAAAGATGCCCTGGAGCTTCCCAGAGTCCTTCAGTGTCTTGCACGCATCAAAGAAACCATTTGCAGGCGAAAGCCCTCCGCCGTCCCCGGTAGCAAAACTAGTCAAAACTTTTCCTTCGCTGTACCGAGATTCCTGAGCGTTGAAGTACTCAATAAACTGTGACACGGTTGTGGTGGAATCGTAAGCATAGAACTGAAAATTCACATAATCGATCACATTGCCGTACTGTTTCCACAGAGCACTGTAATGGGACTGCACTTCTTCATTGTCAAACGGAGCGATTGACGCAAAAGTGATGACGTTGTTCTGCTTTAACTGCGTTATGAGCTGCCCAATACAGGACGCAAATGTATCGGAATCGGAATAGTCGAAATGCTCGTAGTCGATGTCGATTCCGTCAAGATGGTATTCCTGGATTTACTCGGTGAGAGAAGAAACGGCGTTGCTCACCCACGAAGACACAGAGGATGGCTTAAATTGGGCGTATGCGCTTCCCACAGTGTCCCCACCTAAGCTGACAGCAACCCTAACATTTTCGTGTTGGGATTTTATGGCCTGCACGGCGCTTGCGCTCAGATTTTCGTTATCCCAGAAAATGTTGAACTTCCCGTCTGTGGGATCGCTTGATGCGGTGTAGTCGATGGCGAAGGCAAGAATGAAATGGACCTCTGTGCCCGGATTGATTGGCATGTCTGAGAATTTAACGCCCTTGTACAACGCGCCTATGTATTCTCTGAACACCTCCGCACCTGCACAGCAATATTTGAATTCAATACATGTAAAAAAACCTTGTATTATGACTAACAATCATTCATAACCCTAGTTTTAAAAGAATAGCATTTCTCTGCAAAATATTAGCTTTGCTCACCCATTGATCCGGCTAAACCCAGCACTGAAAAGAGCGTTAGAAGAAGCGCTGAAGAAAGCTTGGCCATTAGAACAGCTTTTTGTTTCAGAAACGGTGGGGGTGAGTGGAATCAGCAATGCCAATTATTATATAGTTGAAAGTTTCAAACTAAATTTGAGTCAATTAGTATTAAAGTTAAGATATAAAATTGCTATTGAAATTGAATAGCTCCAGTGCTCCTACTACTACTCACCTTCTGAATCTAAAACGTGTTGACCGTGTTGACTATAGGGGAAGCGTGTTGGAGAACAGAAACGTAAAGCAGCAGTATCGTGAAATACTTTAAAGCTCTCAAAAGAAATAATTGCCTAAAGTGGTGTAAATTTACTATTGAGAATAGTGTACGGAACGGTGTACATGCACTCCAAGGTCTATGGAATGTATCTGTGCCTCAAAGTTCAATTTGAACGATTCTTCTCCGCGTTGTTCTAGAGCTTTGATCGATAGCAATGTCTGGATTGACCAAAGATTGTTTGTCCCATTTCCTTCCTTGGTTGGGCAGTGTTTGGTTTAACAAACAATTTTTGACTTAACGCACATATATTCCAATTCTCCCTTCCACTACTCGAGATATTATATAAAGTAAAGAAGAGTAAACGAGACTAATAAATAGAGATCTCTGTTATCTTATCTGATTGTCTACCCCACCTCTTAAACTCAAGTCGCCCTTCTTCTTCACGTTTCTTGACTAAATTTGTGGCCCATTTACATTTACGCGTAACCATTGTACTGTTAGCTTTCACTTCATGTGACTTTTGTCCGCGTCCCTTCAATGTTTCCGAATGATATGACGTTTCTTTTGAGCCCTCTTTCCAGTTAACTATGATATGACGTTTCTTTTGACCCCTCTTTCCAGTTAACTTGTAAAGATAATTTAAACTAGCAATCGCCCTTTTTTTTCTATGTTATCTTTATTATATTATTATTATTTTTTTTTGCATAGTTTGTCGTAATTGGGTAATTGTAATTTGTAATAGTGATAAGTAGAAACTTTATAATTTAATATTAGTTGCAACAAATAAATCGTACCTTAAGTGTCTATATCAATTATGTATTATATATGGACTTTTTCCTTTTGAAGATTTTTTATTATTAAATTAGTCTTATTCCCTATGATATTCCATTTAATGAGGTTTAGAAGTTGAATAATAAATCATATCTTAACGATCATCACATTTGTCTTGCACAATCAACAAATAGACTTGATGAAAAAATGGCTCTGCTCTGCTCTTTACGAAAATGAATTTTCTTGGTAGATCTACTGGATAAACAATTGAATTTTTTTGCCTGAACTAGATATGCAAGGGTTCTAGGCCAGCAACATCCTTTATGGGCAAGCACTTACATGCATGACACAGAGATTAACGATCAGAGGGATAATGGCTGGCAAATGCTCACTAAAAAGAACAAAAAATCCTCTAGGCAATGCCCTCCACAGTTTTTCTTACCAATCACAAATAAATTTGAGGCTTTGGAGCATACCTCCCCTAAGGCGTTCCCTAGGGCTTCACCACGGGAGATGCAAGCCAATGCTTCGTCCTCAGTTGAGCGGTTAGAATCCCATTATGATCCCAGCCTGAAACATCTCCGGGATAGGGCCTCTTTGTCACAAGGCAATCACTGCAAAATCTCCATCAAAGCATACTCGCCTCCCCATCGTCGACCTATTCAAAAGGATGGTAAAGGCTTGCAGGTCTATTCCCCACCGCAAAAACGTGCGGGTCCAGGCATAGATCATATGAATAGGTCTCCAGAAAGACAAGTTGTCATAAACCAGAATGTTGGCATCACAGAAACATCACCAATGAAGAACACATATACTCCTCCTCACAGGAGAAGATCAGAATGCGGGAAAAAAGGAAAAAAGAAAGATCAACGCCAGAAAGATACTTCGACGTCTTTCTATGATCCAATCACCCAAGGCCAACCCACTACTGGTTTTCTACCAACAAAACCCTTGAAGCTGGAAATCAAGGACAGATCAATTGAAAGGATTCAGGAATCTTGTACATCCTAAAGATTACTATGTAGATGGAATGGTCTGGGGATACCCTCAACGAAAGTTGTTGATTGGCTACAACAAGAACTGAAAAATCAGGTAAGTATTTCTATTCTCCCCGAAAATTTCTTATATATTGATTGTAACAGTAAGAAGCTTAAAGAAAAATTATTGCGAGAAGGATGCCCTAAATTTAGGAATATCAAATTTTCAACTTTAGCTTGGATACCGTTTTTCAATCCTCTAAACCTTAAAGAGTTTTTGGTTGAAAGAGCAATTTTATTGAAAAATTTACCTATAGAGCTATCCAGTGAAGTAACCCTCAAAAAAAAATAGGGAACCTTATAGGAAAATTCATTGGCTTTGTGGATTCCAAATCTAATTATGCAGAGAGTATCATTATAGTTTGAATAAACTTAACAAAAATATTTATCCCTCCTATAGAAGTTGATTGTAAATTAGGCTCGACAACTATCTTTCTGAGCATTACCGAGCAAGAGATAGAAATGGTAGAAGATAATGAAAGCAGGTGTAATCGGTTCAGATCAGAAATAGGCAAGCTAGTCACTATCCAGAACAACTCTACCTATGTAATCGATCAAAATTTTAACCTGAAACTCCTTAAAAATAAAGGAGGATTTGTGTTCAAACCTAAAGGAAAGGCACCTGAGAAGAAGGACTCTACAGAGAGCAGAAATCAGGGACAGAAGGCTTTGTCACCCAGGACACTCTGCCCAGGTTTTGAATCTTTATCTATGGCAGCACCTAGGCTCTTTATGGAAGCAAAGGAAGGGAAAAAGAACCTAATTAACACTCGAGAAATAAACTTGGATAGCAGAAAAAAGAAAATGGCTAAGAATTGCAGCCTACTCCAAGTGGTGATGGCCCAAAATAGAGAGGTGGAATTGCCAAAGTCGAGGGAGGCTAGGACTAGCAACCATGAAGATGAGCAGAAGGGAGTAAAACCATTGGAAGTCAGCAAGGAGTATAACTCTGTGGGAAAACTGGCAGAAGAGTTAAAGGAAGCAAAAATTGGAAGGGAACTAAATTTTTTGGCCTCCAAATTAAATAAAGATATATGGGAAAAAAATGAGGAAGTTAATAATCCATCACTCATTAAGAAGACATGCATCTTAACAACAGAGGAGGAGGTAATTCCAAGCAAAATAAACTCAGAGACAGCCTTAATGCCAACATCTGAAAGATGGGAAATGGAAAAATCAGAGGATAGAGCGCTAACACAATGGGAACAAATCACTCAAGGAGAATGCAGTAAAGAAATGGAAATGATGTTGTCTGAAGCGGTTAGCCCAGCCAAAACCTAAGAAATGCAATCAGCTATAATCAAAGAAGTAGCTATTGGGCACCAACAACACAAGGCTACAACCAAGAAGGATCACTATGAAAAGAGTTATTTGCCAAATATCATAGAGTGCCCTGTAGAACTAAAGGTGATAGTAAAAGATTCAGGGGAAAATGAAAATTTAGATCAGATGGAAATCCAGATGGACAGTTAGCAAAAAGTAATTAAAACTGGACTTAGTAACAGCCTCAATATAGAAGGGCCAGAGGAGACTTCCCCAACTCAAGTAGAAAAGGAAGTTGCAATCATAACAAACTATTTAGGGGATACCCTACCAAATGAACTTATTGGCATGTTCTTGGATGAGATATGTGATGAAGATGAAGTAAAGTTAAAGAAAACACTCTTGATAAAAGGCATCAAGGAAATGATGAGGGAACAAGAAGAGACTGCCAGCCTATTGGTCAATCTAGAAAACTTGGAAGCACAGGAACCTAAAACTTATGGGATTGCCTATACAGAGGACAGTAAAGCATCCTCGGATTGCAATAGAAAACTAAAAAAAGGGGCAAAAAATTGAAAGTAGAACTCAGAGAGATGGTGAAGCTTTTGGTTAAGTCAAAATCACAGCTCTACTAAATGCACGGAAGGGGATGTTCCTTCCCAAGGAAACATGAATGTCCTCACGTGGAATGTTAGGGGCTTAAACACCCCCAACAAACAATGGATTGTGCACCGCTACATCAACAGCACCAAAGCAGATATTCTTCTTCTTCAGGAAACTAAAATGACTAGAGATGAGGCATTAATATTCAAAAAGAAATTAGGAGTTAGAGATTTAGAGGATACCCTGAAAACACGAGCATCCGAGGGCTTAGCTCTCATTTGGTACCCTCAAATAGTTGCCTTCAATATCTTAGAAAAACACCAATATTGGATGGTAGGACATGTTAGCACTTTCATAAATAACCTAGTTTTCAATCTCATTAATGTTTATGGGCCTATACAAACTAAAGAGAAGCTTTTGGTCTGGAAGGAAATTGAAACTTTCCTTATTAACAATTCAAACCAAGTTAACCTTATAGGTGGAGATTTTGACTCCATAATCAAGCTCTCAAAAAAGAGAGGAGGCAGTAATAAACTGCCTCAAACAATTATCGTCTTTACAAACTGGATAACCAGAAATTCCCTTCTAGAAATACATACAAAAGATCATTCCTTTACCTGGAACAATAGACGAAAAGACTTCTGCAATATTGCAGAGAAGCTTGACAGATTCTTCCTACACAGGAGTCTTATAAATATTAATGCCACTCTAAGTGTAGAAAAACTACCCATTTCCAGGTCAGACCACTACCTTGTGCAACTGAATATAGAGATAGAATCAAGGCGAAAAAATTGTCCCTTCAAGTTTGAACCTATGTGGCTCAAAGATGAGAACATTCTAAACTTAATCAAGAAATGGTGGGAAGAAAAAAAGGTGTCAAGCTCTAAAATATACATAGTTTCTAGTAAATTAAAGACTATTAAAAGCAAACTGTTAGAATGGAACTCATCAAACTTTGGAGATATTTTCAAGAAGAAATTGGACTTATAAGAGAAATTGAAGGAGGTTAACACTTAGGTCATCAATTTAGGAATGGATGAAGCATTATACCTAAAAGAGAAAAGTCTCTTAGTAGAATACGAGGATATATTGACCAAAGAAGAAATCTTCTGGCGTCAAAAATCAAGAGAAACGTGGCTGGAAGAAGGGGACAGAAACACCAAATTCTTTCATAATAGCACCAAACAAAGAAGAGTTATCAACAGAATAATAACTATTAAAAACAATAACGGGGACAACCTTCAAAACTATGAAGAAATTGGAGAAGAAACCGTAATTATTTCAAAGGAATCCTGAACAATCTAGAGGGCTCAAACTTAAATAAGCAAGAAGAAATGCTCAAGTATGTCCCCAAGGTCATAACAGCCCAACACAACAAATTTTTACTAGAAAAATTTACTAAAAGCGAGGTAAAGGAAGCTCTAATGCAAATGAACCCTAATAAGTCACCAGAGCCTAATGGTTTCTCTACTGGCTTCTATCAAAAATGTTGGGACTTTATAGGAAAGGAAGTCATAGAGGCTTTGCAAGGGGTTAGAAACTCAGGAAAGATCCTGAAGGAAGTCAACAACACCTTTTTAACCCTTATTCTAAAGAAAAACAAACCTGAGAACCTAGGTGACTTTAGACCTATTGCGTTATGTAATACTCTTTATAAGTTGTTATCAAAAACTTTGACTAACCAGTTGCAAAAACTCCTCCCCTTATTGATAAGTGAGGAACAAACCAGATTCATACTAGGTAGATCAATTTATGATGGAGTGATTATCACTCGAGAAGCTATCCATTCTATCCAAAAAAAAAAGCACCCATCATGCTTCTTAAACTAGATATCAAAAAAGCCTATGACAAAGTAGACTGGAGGTTTCTATGTAAATGCTTAGGGGCATTTGGATTTGCCAAGAGCTGGATTAATTTAATTTATGAATGCATTTCAACACCTATGATTTCTATCTTGATAAATGGAATGCCAGAAGGATTTTTTGAGATGTCTAAGGGAATCAGGCAAGGGGACCCGATCTCACCTTACCTCTTCATCATAATGGTAGAGGCCCTGGGGAGAGTAATAAATGTAAAAAGAGAAGAGGGTTTTCTCCAAGGTATGACTATTACTAGTAGCTTAGAATCAACTACTCACCAGCAGTTCACTGATGATATCATGCTATATGGAGCCAGTGAAGAAAAGGAAGCAAGAACCTTTAAAGGCATTCTAGATTCTTATACCGCTTCCTTAGGGTAGGAGATAAATGCGGAAAAATCCAAAGTCTTCTTTTTCAACACAGATAAGACATTAGAAGGGAACATCTGTAAAATACTCAATTTTAGGATAGGTAGTCTCCCTTGTAAATACCTAGGCCTTCCTCTAGACAAAGGCTCTAGAACTACGAGTTTATGGAACCCAACTATAGAAAAAATAAAAAGAAAGATGAATTCTTGGAAAAGGAAATGGCTCTCCTCGGCGGAGAGAGCCACAATGGTCAAATCAGTCCTAGCTTCCATACCAATTTATCAACTGGCATGTATTAATCTACTTGCCAATAATAAATTAGAACTAAACAAACACTTTAGTGATTTCTTTTGGCAAGGTTCGAGCGAGGAAAAGAAGTTTTCTCTCATTGCATGGGATAAAGCATGTTGCCCAAACGAAGAAGGGGGAGCAGGCATCAAAAACACTGGGGACCAGAGTAAGGCCTTAGGGGCAAAGTTAGTATGGAGACTATACAAAAACCTGCAAGCTAAATGGGCAAAAATCTTAATATCCAAATACCTTTCTGGAAACAATCCAATAAATTTATTTAGGGAAGAAAAACCTCCCCGAGGGTCCCGTATATGGAATTTCATGCTAGACTATCGCAATATCATCTTAAGTAAGTTAACTTGGAACCTTGGTATGGGGGAAGAGGCACTATTTTGGTTTGACTCTTGGGGCGGTTACAAAGTTTTGGAAAAATATTTTAACTGCCCTACCTCCAAAGCTATAGTAGAATCCTCCAGAGGAAAACTAGTCAAAGATTATATAAAAGAGTCTAATAATGATGAAGGATGGACTTGGAGAGATTTCTCTGATTTAAGTCTACCAAAAGATGAGGAAAAAGCTCTGGTACAAATTCTAAAAAAGAGACATTTAAACCTTAACAGAAAGAAAGACTCACTTGTCTAGGATGACTCCAAAAATAGAGAATATAACACAAAAGATGGCTATAATGTAGCCAAGGGTAAAAATATTAAATCTAAGATAGAATTACCAATAAACCTTTGCTAGAATAAAAACTGTCTACCTAAAGTAGGCTTTTGCACCTAGGTATCCTTCACCAAAGGATACTCACTGTAGATAGGTTCAGAAGAATGGGCTTTGAGGGCCCTAGCAGGTGTCCCCTCTGTGAGAAGAATGAAGAAGATCTCAACCACACTTTTTTAACATGTCAGTACTCGAATGAATGTTGGACTTGGTTAACCAATAACCTCGAATGCTCCTCAGCCTTCCCCAACTCAATCTTGGGTATGCTTCAGGCTTGGCCTGAGATCAAGAAGGGTAGTATCTACAAGAGCTTGTGGATCACTACCCCGTCAATTCTAGTGTGGGAACTATGGAAGGAAAGAAATAGAAGAGTATTTAGGAATGAGAAAATGGAGGCAAGACAAGTATTAAATAAGATAGAAGAAAGTATTATAGAACTCACCAACAACAGAATTAAAAGACAACAAAAGGAAGAGAGAAAAATGACCCACTGGGAAAAAAAATGAGAGGTAAATGGATTGGGCTTGTGTTACCACCTTTCATTGGACCTGGAGACAAGACCACCAAAGCCAGAAGGGAAGACTATGTCTGGAAACCTCCAAAGCACGGTTGGTTCAGATTAAATTTTGACGATGCATCCAAGGGCAACCCTGGGGTGGCTGGTATAGGCTATTGTGTTCATAATTGTGAAGGTAGACAAGTTGCAGCATTAGCATCCCCTATTGGGCTCAAAATCAATAATTGGGCTAAAAGCTTGGTACTTATAAAAGGACTAAAACTATGTAAAGATCTTGGCATAAAAAAACTCAAAGTGGAAGGGGACTCGACTATAATTATCAATGCTCTTAGGAAGGGCTCAACACCTAATTGGATATTGAATGCCATGTTATCTGAAGCCATCTGTATCAGCACCAACTTTCACAAAATGACGATCAACCACATTTTTAGAGAAGGAAATAAGAGGGACGATGAATTAGCAAATCTAGGGGCAGATGGGATAATCTTACCTCTGGAACCCGGCTCCCTAAAAACTTAAAACTGGAACCTTTAAAAGAGGTCTATAACTAGGTCAAGGACCGTTAAGCCATCACCCCTTTTTTTGACTTTTATTTCATAGTTTAATTAATCCTAGCTCTAAGTATTCCTTAACTGAACTTCTTAAGTCATCCCCTAATGATAAAATTTAACATTTGGTTCATTACCACCCTACTATCTTGGCTTACCCTTTTATGTAGTTATTAGATTTGCAAAAGCTTCTAACCTTTAGCCAAAACAATTCCTCTATCTAAACTCGTCTTTCAAAAAAGATTCTTGTAGGATTAGAAGAATCAGTATTTAGCATCAACCACAGGAACCAGGTCCTGTATCTTGAAGTTCATATGAATGCAACAATTGGCAACCTAGAGTACAATAACTAGGTCCCCCGTAGGCCCTACCTTTCCTTCAATGACATAGGAGTATTGAAGACTAGTGGACATCAATAAAGAGAAACAATGATTCCCTTCTTAGCTCGAAAATGACTCTTCCTTCTTTCGACACTTCCTGGTTCTCTCAATGCTTCAAAGATGAGGGCTTCTTGGTCCGTTTATCCTTTAATGTTGCAAGCTTGGTCAAAATCCAAGCCACTCTTTTAACAAATGTGAAGAAGGGTTGGTGATGAAGCCCGGGAGCGTGCAATAGCTAAGGCAAAGGAAAGATAGAAGATATAGGCCTGGGTGCTGACAACTCAAATGAATAAGGGATGTTTATAACATGGATTAAGGAGGGTAAACCAAAGCAATAGCTCTCTTGGTTATCTTGATAAGTCTATAGGTAATGGTAGTATTAGTACGAGGATGGCCAGGATAGGTTAATGGTCTTTCTTATTTGGTACATTTTCGAACACAGTATAAATAGTAGTATACATTTTTGAGACCTGGCCTTTAGCCTTTAGTCTTTGGCCTTCT
>MU223775.1:1498807-1511899 GCA_018584345.1 Thuja plicata | reverse complement strand
TGAATAACCATGGATGCAAGAAGAAGAAGACAAGAAGAGAGAAGTTGCAATATCCAAGCTCAAGTGCTCAAATCCTCCTCCAAAATTGCTCTCCAAACCTGCAGCATAACAATACTATGAAAAAGATCATATGATTGATGCTTGATGATTTCTTGATTGATGATTAATGATTGATTGATGATTTCTTGATGATTGATTATCAAATGAGAAGGAGAGATTTCCTTATATAGGAAAGTGAATGATTGAGATTAAGAGGCAAAAGAATTGATCAATGGTTGAGATTAAGAGGCAAAAACCCACCACTTAGGAAGTTGTGATGAAAAAGGGATTTTTATTTAATTTAATTTAATTTATTTCCTTTTTCATCAAATAAAGTGCTTTAAGTGGGAATTTTATTTATTTAATTAAAAGAGGGGTTTTCTTTTAATTAAATAAATTAGAAGAATTTTATTCAATTAAATGGGGGAAATTTAATTTAACTAAATAAGAGGAATTTAATTAAAAGGGAGATTAAATCTTTTAATTAAATAAGAGGAATTTCATTTAATTAAAATGGAGATTAAATCTTTTAATTAAATAAGAGGAATTTCATTTAATTAAAAGAGAGATTAAATCTTTTAATTAAATAAAAATGATCAAACCTTAGAAAAAATTGAAATAATTGAATAATTGAATTAATTACAATTTGATCAAGGAAATTGATTTGAATTGAAAATGTTGCAAAGCATTGATTCATAAATTTGATAAAATGATAAATTTAGAAATGGGGCCCAAAGTCTAGGCGACCATTTTAGGGTGCATACAGAAAAGAGATGTATGGCCGGAGTAAAAAGTGATTGTTCAGCTGATGCAATTTATGGATTTGATCTTGACATTAGAAGTTCCCAATTTTCAATTGTAGGTGTTGCATTACATAAATTTGAAAGGAGTGCACAAAATTGAACCTGAATAGGAGTGTCTCCTATTTGGTAGAAAAAATTTTCCAGAGTAACAAAAGTGTTGAAGTTAGGCCATAGTGTGCCACAATACGATTTTGAAGCATACATTGGAATATCTTTAACTAGCGGCAACTTTCCCAAGTCACCAAATAGAATAATACAGTGTCTACCAAAAGGAATGTGGCTCTGAGTTGGGAAAGCTTGGCGAAGCCTCATGTCAATTTTTTCAAGTAGCTTAGGCCCTATGAAACTCATTTCATCTATTAGAATATAGCGAATGTAGTACACGCTCTCTTGGAAAGCTGCAAGAGTTTGTCCTTGTAGGGGTACCATTTCTTTGATAGGTATTCGTAGTGAGGAATGAAGTGTTGAAGCTTGTATGTTGAATGCTAAGATGCCCATTGGTGCAAGGAGGAGCAATGACTATTGACCACTTGGAGCTGAGTTGATCATCATTGTCTTTATTGTTGTAATAAGAAGTGACTTCCCTGTGCCTTTGTGCCTTGCACAAGTAACTTAAGGGGTGGATTTTGGGTGTTTGAATGTAGGTGTCATTGAACAATTGCATATGCTTTTTGTTGTTGTGTAGACAACGTAGTTTGTGTATGGTCATTGCAACTTTGGTGGCCTTGAAACATGGTACAATTAATTTTAATGAAACTAACTGTTATATTTTTTTGCGATTGATTGAAATCTAAGTTTGTTCAATTATTGTTCAAGTCTATTTCTCGATTACCTAGCATGTCAATTTCATTTAGGTGGATAGGCAGACCTGGGTAAAATCTTGACAAAACTTGCCATTCATTTGGTGTGTTTTCATGCAAAATGTTTTGAATGCTTATTGGGCTTTCAATTTCATCTTCTTGTTCCAGCTCAAGATTGGTTCTATGCACATGCCAAGGATGGTGTTGGTTTTAAAATGCCTCTCAATTATTTTTTATCTCACATGATGTTGACCAAATACTTGTTTGAAGGTTACAGAATGGTTTGTATAGAACTAATTCACTCCAACAAAATGCTTCAAAGCTACTGGCTTCCTTTGCAAGGATGGTTGTGAAGCATGGTGATACTCGGACAATAGCTATGGTGGGGCAATTTTTCCTTTGGTTTTTTTTCTTTGTTGCATTGAAAGTCCATTGTTGGGTGACCTCTATAAGTGATAAGGACTCTAGGTGTATAGGTTGTGAGATGTAGGATTCAATATAGTTGGGGTGTGTTGTATCTATTGTTGGTGTAATTGGTATACATTGTAGGTTATTTTCATTGACATTTAATGATACAAATTTTCTACTAGATATGGAGAGTGGAAGTTTGAGTAAGAGGTGGCAAGTTTCTTGTGCACTAATGTCACAGTCTACTAGGCTTTCTAGTAGCATTATTTGAAAAGCAATTGGGGCTAGTTTTTCTAAGTCAAACCTTGTTTAAATGCAGGACAACATTGCATGGTACATTTCTAATTTTTTTCAGCCTTTGCAGCATATTTTGCAATGTACTTAAGCACTGCATCAATTGACAAGACAGGATAGAAGTCTACATTTCCTCACCAAATAGATAATATTTGTGGGTTGTGTAGGTTTAGGCGATCATCATTATGAGCTGGGAGGTGGGTAGGTTGGCCATTATCGGTTTTGTAGAGTTTTGATTTTTCTTGTGTGGTCCAGGGTGCTTTGTACCGACACTAAAGAGACATCCCTTTTATTATTAGGTAGGTTTGGGGGTACATCTTGTGTATCATTGCACATGATTTAGAAGCTTGATGTAGTCATTAGCAGGGTTGGTAGAAGAAATCAATTGTGTGTCCATTAAACATTGATCATCTACAATTGATCGATTAAGTTTTTGATTCCTTAACTGAAGACTTCATGGGTTCCATGCTGAGACATATTTATCAATAAAGTCAATTGCATTCTGGATGGATCGAGCATCATTCCATTGTAGTTTCCCAATGTATGGTGTGTGTCATAGCCAAATGAATCCATGGATATGTTCAAAACCTTTGTGTTGCCAATCATACCTAATAGTTTGTTTCTTTAGTAATTACTGTGATGTAAAATAAAATTGGAGGTGGAATGGAGGGGGATATTTACCTATACCAATGATTAGTTTCACCTATAAGATTGTCTAGGACCTCCTCATAGAATGTTGTTACTCTGTGGTGCATATAGAGTGCTGCCATGTGGGGATTATCGATTATATTTTGTAACCGCCATCTTGTTGCAGCGCTGAGGTTTGTTGGTGGGGTGGTTGGCATGACCTTGTGCAAGTCGGGCCATTTTGTATATGCTTCACTAAGTGTGAAAAAGAGAGTTGGGTACCCTATTTGAATCACCATGTCAAGAAGTTCTCCTCATTGCTTGCTCCAAAATGCTCAGGTGCCATGAATTGATGTGCTGAAATGCATGAGTTGGTTGGCAAGCTTGTCATCAGGCATGTCCTTAAACCTTTGACATAGTTCATAAATTTATGTTGGCATTATACCATCAAGTTGTTTACGAAAAAATACAAAGGATGTGGCTTGGCTTCGATGGCGCATAAGGATATTATGTATGAAGTACCTAAATTGTGGGTGTTGCCTAAATCTATTTTCATGAAAGCACAAGAGGTGCTGAGTATATTCATGTAGTTTGACATCTTTTATATGTTGTTGCTTAAATGCAACTTTTCCTTGAGGGTACAAAGTTGGAAATGCCATTGCAAATAGCCCTTTTATTGTGTATTCATTGATGGGAGATGTAGAAATGGATGGTCATTGTACATGTAGAACTGGTTGGCCTTCTCCTAGGTGTAGTAATGATCGTACCTCTTCCATTTCTCTTCTTGCAGTGGGAAGGTTTGGCACAAATGATGTTGCTTGTAGAATATCTTCTATTTGGTCTTCATCATTTGCATTTATTGATGTAGACTGCCTATCAGTAGTATCTGCATTTGGAGTTGTAGTGTACAAAAGGTATGGAATGTCAGTTGAATGATTTGGCAAAGATGAAAAAACTAATTCATCTAATTGTACATCTCTGTAAAATTGGTCATTGTTTATTTTGTATTGTAATGCTTCATATACACGGCTTCTACTAACATAGAAGTTATAATTTTGATGCCCAATATTTTCTTTGTTGACTATAAATATGTCCAACTCATCTATTCGCCTTGGCAAGAAAGACATTATTATGGTAATGACTTGAGGAAAACATATTGTGTGGCCGCTGTATTTTAGTTGGCCACGTCTTGCATAATTAACTTGAAGAATAGGGCTGATTCTTGCAATCAACATTTCTTCAAATTGAGTAAGCACTTTTAAACATTGAGGTTGTTCACCGGGGTCCATATGATTCCATTTTGAGAATCTATTTCCATTTTTTTCTGATATGCATTTATAACAAGTGGTTGACTCATTTGTTTGTTTTGTTTTAATTCTTGCATATCTTTCCATGCAAACCCCACATGTTGTAATAATAGAAAGACTATCTAATTTGGAACGGAAATGATCCTGTGTAGTGTAATAATCTTGAGAAAAAGTTGGAGAGTATATATGGTCCTGTGCGATGAGTTGAGTGGTATTCTGTATCTGTGGTGTATCTTCTTGAAGATGAATTATTGTAGGCGATGTTGGTAGAGTAGAAGAGGTTTTTGCATGAGAAAGGCTTTGGCGGGTCTCTCTTTTTCTTTTGTTGATGATGTCCTTTGTAGTATGGTACCTTATTCTTCATTTTTTATTACTTTTAGAATGCTTATCTTGTTCAATATCATCTGGTACAAGTCCACTTATATATATACGCCTAAGCACGGGGGATGTGATATACCTAAAAGTAGTGTTTCAATAATTAAATTCTTATATTTTTGATAAAAGAAGTTGTAACTAAATTAAATGATGAGGAACATTATTTAAGAGTTGTGGTTAAAGGTATGAATATGTGTAGAAACATTGTAAGTAGAATAATTAATAGAAGTTAAATAATAAATTTACTATCCCATATAATGAGGTTAAGTATTTGAACACTAAATTATATGTTACATAAAGTTTGTTTTTTGAACATCTCCCATATGATTAAGAAAGTTAATGTAATCATTCAATGGTGTAAATCGAGCTATGATATTATAGGAAATACCAACCCTACTCTATCAATCAGGGATAAAGAAAGAATTCATTCACACAATTTTAAAAGTAATTCAATACATGTATTTATTGCAAATGATACAATAATGACAACAAAATATATATTTAAATCAAATTACGATGTACCCACTGGCCAAAAAAATAGAGCAATTTAAATTATATAAGTTAACTAAAATTACAAATTTGGATTTAATTGTATGTTTCAAGAAACACTTATGTGTTTAAAAATTCTTGTAGACATTTCAAAGTACTAAATTGTAAGTAGTAGCATATCCCATATAATGATGGATTTGATAATACGAATGATTTGAATGGAAGTATTATTTTGAAGTTTAGATGCAAAACAAAATGTACAAATACTATAGCAGGTACTTGTAAATGTAGTAAAAATGTTATTGACAATCTTGCTTGTGTAACATTGGAAATATAGTACTTACACATATAGTATGTCGCATTTGAAGCGTAATTTTTTTTCCTATTTGTGGGAAATAGTTATGGAAAAATACATTTATCATTGTAGGGGATGAAAAACTTTCTATATAAATAGCACTCTAGTAGAAGGTTTCACATCTGGATATTTAATTGTGCATAATGAGATCCATGTGCCAATTTTATGCAAGCTTCAGGGCTGTAATGATGATGCTTTGTATTTCTTCACCCCCAAAAGGATTCATTTTGATGGTAAGTTCAAAGAGGAATTGACAATTAGTAACATTGTCCAATATACATTTTGCAGCATCAGGCTCTTCTAGTAGGAGTTGGAAATCTTCTGCAGGCACTCCCAACAAATCAATAGAGGGCCCTTAAAATGTAGTTACCTTTAGCAATTCTCCTATAGAATATGCTAAGTCTATCTTGAGAATATAGCTGTAGCAATAGTTAGAGATCTCAACAGAACACTTGGGGCATCGATATTTGTTTGTTGAGCAGTAAACAAACTTTTTCTTACATTTTTTGTTGTCTACTACTAGTGGACATGAAAGATAGTAGAACCTGTCCAAACGCAATTTAATTATTTTTGCTTGTACACAAATAGGTTGTGTGTTGGATATTTCTTGGTTGACAATAGTAGAGATATCTATTGGATCAACAAACTTGGGTGTGTATCTATGGCCTTTTGACAAGGATATAGAGGGTTGGTCATTTCCTACATTTGTATACCATATTCTTAATGTAGATGCTTCAGGAAAAGTAGGATTGACTTTAAAATAGAGGTTTAAAAGGTACTATCAAGTTTTTTCCATTCCATGATATTAGACGTGCAGATTTGATCAAAATTATTATTGGGCTTTGTTGGGTGGACATTTCAAAGAATTTTTTGCCTTCAACATCATAGTACCAACCACACAGTGTAATATTTATGGAATTGTTTGAAATATCTTTTATTGTTGTTGTGCATTTCTTAGTGTCAGTTCCATTTTTTTGCGTATGGTTGATGGAGGAGTTATGGATACAAGTATCCTAATGACATCTACAAGGGAGTTGATAGGAAATGTATCTAGAGAATCTATGCTCTTAAAATGGAAGCAATGCTTGGGTATTGTAGAGTCTGGACATGTGGAAGGAGTTATGGTCGATGAGCTTAATAGTACTATTTTGTACGGGTTTGTCGAGCTGCTATATTTTGTATCTACAATTTTTATGCGACCACCAGAAATCTTGTATAGAGAACCAGGTTGGACAACACCATAGAACTCATCTACAAGCTCATTAAAACAAGTTACATGGATTCTAGATGTGTCTTTATCATTAAATTAAAAACTAAATAATTTTCCTTCATGTGTAGCATTTTTGTATTCATGGATTGGTGTTTTTCCTAATGCTCGACCCTCAATGGACCAATGCCTATGATATGGATTCAATGATTTAATGGGGAGTGGTTGAAATGGAGCCATATTTTGTACAAAATAGTCTATAGTTGCAGAAGACCCTAAGGCATGTTCAGAGGGTGAAGGTCGAACGCAGTTTGTAACCTAGAGGAGTGGAATTGGGCTTCCAACTATAGGTGCATTGTTTGAGAATATTTCAATGTCTTCAATTAAGAGTTCCCTACAAAGAACAAAGAGTGATGATTTAGGAAGGTTTTGTAGTTTGGAAATTAAGAACTTTAAGATGGTAGTTTTGAAGAAAGGGCTTACGTAAAGTTATGGACCATGTTGCAAGAATATTTCTTGAGGGAAACAATTGAGCCCTTCACCAAAGAATCTTCAATGACAAGATATTTGAATTTGTCTGGTAGTAGTGCAGAATGCCTATGCTCACCATTAGAGAGTTCCAGTCGGTATTTTGCAGATGTAGAATGTGTTTGTTGGATAGTATGTATAGATGTAACTTGTAAGTATGGATTTTTAATAGGTGTGCCTACAAGAATCTTATCAAGTGCACCTATCATTAAAGACACCATCATAAGGTACACACTAAAAAGGAATAGAGTAGCGTGCAAGTGTGGGTACATTTTTTATGTTAGTTTGTGGAAGACTTAGTAAATGCATAATGTAGATCAATTTTAGGCGAAGAAGTCTGAGCATGCTATATTCAAATAGAATTTTTTTGATACATAATGATAAGGAGTAAGAAAACATTGAAAAAGCTTTTTGGTAGATAAGTTGTTGATTTACCCTTGTTTACACCTAGTATGAAATAAATGTGTTTGAGGACTTACATTAGTTTGTGTTTTTCTGTAGAAGTGTATTGTATACCATTGCCTCTCTATAAACACGTCAAATGAAAAATACAAAAACTATGGAAAAGTACATTCTTCAAAGACAAACTAATACGAATAACATTTATTTATTGTACTAAAAACTACTTTTACTTCTGTAGGTAGGTTATATAGTTCAGAAATAAAAGTTTGTTTATTTACAATAGATTATCTATATAGATGGGTTTTTAAACTATTTAGTGGAAGGTAACATAGATGATCATTTTGTGTTCAAGTACATCTCATATGCCTGCACTATGGGTGGTGTTGCATCCCCTGTGTAATGTTGATCCTAATACATGATTCTCTTTCATGAAATATTATACAAAAATAAAGTTAAGGAAATATTATACTATCTAAATTGAATTTTGTTTGGAAATTATAAGTAGAACAATATATTGTAAGGAAGATTTTTTTTTTTGTTAAAATTACAATGGCATATAGTAACTGTCACCTAAAAACTTTTAAGTTGTGGGCATATCTGATAAGGATGGTATGTTGTGTACAAAATATGACACCTTTAATAGTTGTATGGGGAAATTTGTTGACTTTCAAATCAGCTTCCCTATTCCTATTCAACAAATAGACAAGTCAACATTTAAGGTAACTATAAGTGTAGTGTGTGTATAAATAGTATGTGTATCAAATTTCATTTTAAAAAGCCATCAAATTAAATTAAGCCTAAAATTAAGCTATGATTTTATTCCTTATTTTTTTGTCAAAGCTACATGTAATATGTAATGACTACTAAGTGTGAAAATAGCTCCTACTTATTAAGTAATTTATAAAAAATATATATTATATTTATTATTTGTAATTTGTAATTTTTTAAAGTAGTTAAAAATGTATATAATGATATTAACTTCAAATTATTGTACAACTAAATAAATTAAGTAGAAAAATAAGTGCAAAATTTTAACATTAAGAAAAAAAATTGTCAAAAAATGAATACTAAATAATAAGTTTATATATAATAGTAATTAATTGGAAATATATAAGATCTCTTAAGTTAATTATGAAATTGCTATAAAATTTAATTAAATATAATTAAAATATTTTATAATATAATAACTAAACAATTTTATACAAATTAAATAGTTTGGGAATAATAAAGTTAAAGGAAAATAACTAACCGTTCAAAATATCATTTTATTAATTGCTTTCTTCCCCTTGGTTGATAAACATATTGGTTTGTAGAACTAAATTGTTTATCTTCATTCAGTAACCGAACATCATCGTCTTTCTTCATTCACACCCATTCACAAACTAAATACCAAACTTTACACCAAACAAATAGTGCGAGCTCATTTCAACCAATGTCTATTCTTTTATTTGGTGGTATGAAGCAAGCATATTTTGACCCCCTGATCTTGTTTGAAGGAAGTCTTTTTCTTTTGAAATTCCCCCAATATCCAATCCTTCCTATTGTCGAGCATACGATCATTCACCCAATTCTAAGAAATCCCTATTCCTGTCTATGCATTCTACGGATATGTATATATATCGAGACAATGAGTTTTACTTACATTGCATTAAAATTGTTCTTTCAAATTCTCACAAAGTATATGGAGTTTATACTCCCATGTGCGAACAATGTTTCTTTTGTATTATATTCAAACTAATTCATATTATATTTAATAGTTGTAAATTTTTAAAAAGGGTTAAAATTATTAAAATAATTATATTAACATGAAAGTAGTGTAACAAAAAAAGTTAAGAAATTAAGTAGAAAATTAAGTGCAAAGTATTAACATTGTCTATCATTGTCTATCTATAAATACGCCAATTGAGTAATACACAAAATATTTAAAAGAACATTCTAATAAGTGCAAATTTTTTGAAAAACATTTATTTGTTGTACTCAAAACTACTTTCACGTCTGTAGATAGGTTACATAGTGCCCAAATATAAGCTTGTATATTTACAATAGATTATCTATATAGATGGTTTTTCTTTATCTATTTATTAGAATGCAAGAAAGATTATCATTTTGTGTTCAAGTACATTTCATATGTCTGAACTATGCACGATGTTGCACCACCTATGTAATGTCCATCATAATACATCTCTTCCATGAAGGTGCAAAGACCCTCCAATTCAGTACAACTATCTTGAAGTGTAATGATGTCTTCTTCTTCCACAACTAGGAATTGACATTCAACTTTGAATTTCTGTACAATATCATGACAGTTGGTCGATAAAACTGAAGATAGAGACTAAACATTAGCTGAAAGATTCATTGGTTGATTCACTGAGGAACATGAATCTTGCAGTACAATGGCTTCTACAATTGGAATTGAGGGGCTACTAACATTGTTCGTTGTCTCTTCACTTAGGACTTCAATGATTTCATGATTAATCATGTTTGTTTCCATTTCCTGAGAGCAATAAAGGGAAGAAAAAGGAATAAGTTGTAGTGCAATATATATCATGGTGAGCATAGTAGAAAATGTCAAGCTATGTGTACCTAAACTGGACATGTATTATATTATGCATGTGTATAATATAAAATGTACTAAACAATACCAAATGGTTGGGTGCTGAGATGTTTAAAGATTAGATATGTTGTATAGCTTGGTTGGGGAAGTATTCATAAATTGCTTGGGCCATGGAATACCAAATTAAATTAAGGGGTATGTGACTAGTAGTCAACTTTGTAGGGGGATTTCATTATTTGTTAAAAAGTGTAGCCATAAGTCAACTAAAAATAAAGTCAAGGGAATATTATACTATCTAAATTAATTTGTCTTTCGAAACTATAAGTAGAACAATTTATTGTAAGCAAGGAATTATTTTTTTGATCAAAGTTCAATGGCATATAGAATGTGTCATTTTAAAAAAAAAACTTCAACTACTTGAGTTACAAAGTGAATATAAAAAAATGTATTAGAAAAACACTACAATGTATTAAAAAATTAGGTTTTTTTTATAAAATAATTTTATTATTTATAATTATTTTATCAAATTTGATATTAAGAAAGTACAATAACTAATACAAGCTTTAGAATTTTTGCAAGATTTTGTAGAAGTGAGATTCATAATCAATGCAAGGTTTAGTACTATAATGAATAGAAACTCTAGTACGATAACAATACCATAGGCTATCCTCTCCATAGTAGAAAGAATTTAGAACTTAGAGCTTGTGTTCATAAAAAAAAGGCCTAATATATCATTTGCCAACCATGATATCATGCCATAGAGGATAAACATTGAATTATAATTCACAAATTGATTGTATTTTATCATAATTTATAATTGAATATACAAAATTATATTTAACAAGCATATAATTGATTTAGTTTGTGAAATTGAATCTATATTTGTAGAAATGATCTAGTTAAATCTTGTTGTCTAAAATTTGTAAACCCTTGTTTATATGTCGTAAATCTTAATCTAATAAAGAATACACTACATTTATACACACCGTAAGATCAAATCCATAAATGTACCTATATCTAAATTAAGTCAATACCCACAAACCTGTATATTTAAAAATCAAAACTAAATATCTAAAAAGATAATAATAAATTTTAAAAATAATATTATTGTAAACATATAATTTTTCAAGACCATAGTATTGTTCCGCATGATTTTTTATTTTGATTACCTAACTTGTTTACTTCCCTCAACATTTTTGATCAAACTCTACGATTCATAATATAACAAATTTTATTCGCACAAACTAAACATTTACAAACTAATTATTACATTAAAAATATTCTAAATATATTATTTCAACATTACAATCTTTAATAATACAATCCACCAAATCTTAAAATTTTCAATAAAACAATCCATCAAACCTTAAATTTGTGAGCTAACATTTAGAATATCATTATGACTATGAAAGTTCTTTTATACTTTGAATTATATCCAAGTTTAAAACTCAAATAACAAAATAAATTTCAAACGAGCAAAGATAATAAGATGCACAAATATAACAAACACTATTTACATATTAAAGAAAAATTAGCATTAAAATAATTAATGTAAAAAGTACTAAATTTAATCAGTAGCGACAAATTTATACCTCTAATAATCAAAACTAAATATTGAAAAACACAACAGTAGATTCCAGGCATAATAATAATTTAAACTGAATTCACATAAACTATAACATTTACAAATTAATTATTGTAGCAATGTATGCCATATGCAGCATTATTGACAGCGCACTCAAAGTGTTTGATAGAATGTTTGAAATAGATGTTGGACTCCGATGATCACAGGATATGTTTTGAATGGACAGTGTGGAAGCCTTGAAGCTATTTCACATAAAGTTTGATACAAGGACTCAGCATACCTAAAATCTC
Source organism: Thuja plicata (assembly GCA_018584345.1). Taxonomy (NCBI): domain Eukaryota; kingdom Viridiplantae; phylum Streptophyta; class Pinopsida; order Cupressales; family Cupressaceae; genus Thuja; species Thuja plicata. Next base: position 1,499,836 of record MU223775.1, on the reverse strand, counting down.
ACGTTACTCAAGGATAATGCAATGAAAAAGGATGCAGTATGATGCCTCTTCAACCATCACTTGTAGTTTCATACTACAGCTCGCAGTCTTCAAGTCCAAGGAGGCATCTGAATGATTAAGTTTCTTATTTTTTAAAATGTGTCTTTCATTACATCATGAGCTAAAAAAAACCATTATCCCAGCCATATCGTAGGAAAGCTCTCCCTTGATAGAAAAAAGAAAGCTAAAATCTAGGCCTACACCGCAAGAAGCATTACTCAACCTCCTTCCAAATTTAGTTGTTTTTAATATTAACAAGTTAAGAGAACTCCTACATCAAAATCTTGACTCCCCGAGTACAGAAATAGGCTCGCACAGAAATCACATAGTAATTAAGTTATTAACCAAATTATTTGCCTTTAAAATTTGCAGCTTTGCCTAATCGTCCAACTATTAACAAGAAAAGGACTTTGCCAACAAAGGCAAGATTAATAACTAGCACACCACTAATATGAAGACTCAACTTTACTGCCAAACCTTGGTAGAGCAACAATCAGCCCAAAACATTTCGCTTGTAGTAAGATCAACATTTCTAATCAGCAATAATCAGCCCACCTCTTGTTCAACTGTGAAGCAAGCTCAAAAGTCCATCTCACAAAATCACAAAGATCCTTTGTTACGCAATTGATAAACTAGCACTTGCACCGAAAGAGGTGCAAGGGTTAGCCAATAGGAAATATGTAAGTTAATATATAAGAGAGAACGATTTGACATGTGCCTATAAAATACATTAGTATTGGATTGGGCCAAAACACATTATCAGAATAAATTAAAAATGACCATTTATCTTTCATAAAATGGATGATTGACTCATAAAAGAAAGCAATAGTATATAAGGAAGCACAACCTATTCATTTTAAGGCGAGGAACATGATGGATGAAGATGATGATGCCCTTCCATATTAATGAATAACAAGGAGATCCCTAAGGAGTTGCACACTATTAATGGGATGACAACATCTTGACCTAAGTGATTAGCTTGAGAATGCC
>MU223775.1:1483557-1494755 GCA_018584345.1 Thuja plicata | reverse complement strand
AATTGGCAAAACCACATGGTAATTCCATTCCATCAAAAATCTAAAAATACTTCTTCCTGTTTCTTAACTCAAGATCACCTCCCAAGCCCACTCGAATTGAAGAGGAGCCAAGCCTTCCTTCTTCTTTCTTCAAAAATTTCAAGGCGCAATTTTGAATCTAATCACCTTTCTCAATTTGCTGGAGGATTTCTACAGCTGTGATGAATGGGAAAATAGGTTCTTTAGCTGAAATTCAAATCCAAAACAGTGAAGATTAAGGTTCAATTGAAAAACTATTGAATCATCTGAAGTATAGGAATACAAATTGCATGATTTGTTCATCGCTAAGGTAGCTTTCCTGAGTAAGTACTTTCTGGCCCAAATTGTGGAGGATATGTGAACAGTGGCCATTGAAACTCTGATTCAACCTCAATCCCAGAATTCCCGTGATAGAGCTGCCTGCTAAACTTTGGAATAAGGCTAAGGAAGCTGTCGAGGCTCGGTTTTGTTGTGGTAAGATTCTTTGTGCTTGACAAAATCAGGCATGGAATAACGATTATGGAACTGAAGAAGACCGTCAAAACTATGACTTTAATGGGAAAATACGACAACGGAGAAGACTTTTCCGGTTGCCTGAGATATGCGTGAGACACTTTGCCGGTTAAAGGTTTCTCCCCAAGAGAAGCCTATCGGCTAATTATTAAAATTCTTTTCCATTACATCTCTCTTAAGTATCTCCAATCTTGACCTTGGTGAACAAAGTTTTCATGAATTATTTTCTTGATCTTTGTGAACAGATTTATCTGATCTCTTTAATATTTGGGCTCTATTTGTGGTGTTCCCTGATATAAATTTAATACTAGTCCCTCTTAACTTCTAGGTTCTATTCAATTTGTTCCCTGATATAGATTAAGTTTGATTTAGTCATGGACTATCAGTCATTTCCTAGGAGCCCTAACATGGGCCGAATGAGAAATGGTCTAGTTCTATTCACGTGCAGTAGTTCTATTCACGTGCAGATTTGTCTGATAAATAACTGCTAGACAAAACTAGTTTATGACAACATATATGTATGCCAAAAGAACAGTAAATAGATTCAAATGAACACCAAAGTTATCGCACAGGACTGATCATACAAAATATAGAGAAGTATTTCCATTTGTATGATTATAAAACTAAAACTAAATAATGTTAGTCTTTCATCACAACTTTCACAGCTCTCTACTATTATCACTCTATAACTTGTGTTTGTCTTCAATTCAACTTTCAAGAAAACCGGCAGGAATTAAACCCTCTTGAACACACAACGTAGGTGATACTCCTTCCAAGTCTTTGTATTTCAATGCAAAATTTTCCTTATTGTTGCTGTTGTTAATTTTGCATCCAATATGCTCCTGGTTAATTCTGCATTTAATTATCTCTCTGCTACTAGTGCTCTTAAGAATCATGAGGTGACCCTTTAATTTTATAAAAAAATAATAAACAATTATGCAAGTGTCGATGATTTTTCTAGTAAAAAGTGTCAAACATCATTGCATGTGTCAAAAATTAGCACTGTGTTATGTTCTTGTTTTTTGCTAGCTGTTGTCGAATGCTTCCAAAACTGAAGACTCCAGATGGCATGCATGCTATCATTGACTAGTACATAGTGCCACCTGTTATCGATCTCTCTGCAGCTTCTATAGGTGTCGATGTTTTCCATCCACCTTAAGTTTTAAAAAATACCGATTCATGCAGGACTTGAAATTCAAAAGCTAGTTTTGGGAGTGATGGATCATCAAGGCAATAATGGTGCCAACAAGATCATGGTTGGCTCTGAGATGCGTGATTTTTAATTGAACTTCTACCACCATCACTCTTGTGGGAATGGGTACCTCATTTTTTCTACTTATATTGTGAAAGGATGTTGAATTATTTGCAATATTATTCCTAGGCGTGGGAAATCTGTCACTTCATTCCCGTGTCATTTCATAGTGTCCTCTGCTGCAGTTTGATAGGTGTTCATTTCATATATAAATTGGGGTCTTTTATAGGTTATGGCATGTACAATATGTGATGTGTTGCTCACTCCAAATGTGCGAATCAATCATTCCTCAGTGTGCGGAACTTTTTTGAGGCTTGTATGTGATATGCAAGGCTCTGTTCATCATTTATCCTTGTTCCTCAGCTACGTTTTAGAGCTCGATTGTTCTTGTTCTGCCATTTCCATTCCTTGTTTTTAGTGATTTGGCATGGACCGCACGGTGTATCATGATCATCCCTCTAATGATGAAGAGGAGTTAAATACATGGTTGCACCTCTATGTAGTGGAATTTTTAGTTTGGTTATTCAGTTCGACTTTCCCTTGTTGTTCCTATTGTCAGGGATATTTCGATGATCAGAAAGAAACTGAAAAGAACTATGGCGAGCAATAAGGCTATCCAGCTATATTTCTGTATTAAAAAACAAGATGCAATCCTTGCTTTCATGAAAGTAAGTTCCCGCTCTTAGTATAACTTGAAAGAGAATCTGACCTTGCCTGCTAAAGTCAGAATTAGAAGTTTCTATAAATGTAGACTCTGCATTTCAGAGTAAGGTAAAGGTTCTAACTTCAATAGAATAAAACCTTAATTATAAATGTGGTATTCTTCTGATAAAAATCTCTAATACTACTGTTACATTGTAAGAAGCTGCAGATCGAGCAGATAGTTGCAATGGTTGTCTTCTTCTCTGAAATCCTAGGTAAGCAAGCCTCCATAGATTCTTCAGTCTATTATGGCAATAGCGTAATGATATTAGAAGATTTTATATATTTTATATAAGTTTGCAATGAAGATGAGATAATGATTTTTAGGATATTAACATATTGTTTTATATTGGACAGGAAAGATGAAGCATCTTGAAAAGAAAGAGAAGGAAACAAAGCGGAGGGAATAATTAAAGCATGGAGAACTTTCATTTACAGTAACAAATCAAAGAACAAAGTATCTATTCAAGAAAGAAAGAGGAAGAAATGAAATACCTTGTCAAGAAGAAATTGCAGCAATGACTCTCCAAGTGAAGTTGTAAGCATAAGCAGTTTCAATAGAAGGAAAGATATAAATTTAGAAAGAGCCAACAAAGTACTTGTAGGGCTCCTAAGTCGACAAGTTTTTTTTGGAAATAAGTAGCCGCCACATCAAATCTGGAAGTCTCTATATTAGAAGCTATAGACCATATGGCTGTGACAAATTAAATGGGTAGTGGTTCATTTCAATGAGAAGATGTCGACATCCGCTATGAATGTAAAACATGCTTTTGAAATGAATTTCAATCAAGTCTTATTAAGACGCATCAACCACATTAATGCTCTATCGTCAAATTAGGTGGGTTGTGATTGAAGTCTGCATAGTTGCTGGAATGAAGTTGTTGACAGTATGTACATTGAGGTTACAGATTTCAGAACAAGAACATTCTTATGGGAGTGTTTATAGTCTTGGTGGCACTGCAGAATTTAATGAGGCAGGTAATTACAGCTAGTTAATTACAGTCATGGTTTCATCTTTATCCTTTAACTTCTTCACGCCAACAACGCATAATTAAAGCGAGTTGCATTTGTGAGGTCAAATCAGCAAAGCACTTATCCAGCAAAGCACTTGTTCTTCGGATAGTGATGGGTCCAGTAAGACAGACGACCAACAATGCCTTGATGGCAGTCACTGGCTCTCCACAACTTCTAGCCGTTCATCGCACAAAAGACGTCGAGGCTTTCCAAAATGGAAACGCCTACAACATAATTATTAAACAAAATGATTTTTGCAAGCCTCGCGAGTTAATATTTACTTTGTCGTTGTTTGGTATTTTAAGATTTGTTTAAGGTTAAATTAAGTTTTTTTTTTTTTTAAATTCCTGATCAGAATTATTTTATTCATTGAACTTTAAAGGCCTAATGTTAGAACTGCTGTCATGCTCACTAGTTAAACTATTTTGGGTTTTGATACTGATATTGCCTTTATTTCATTGGCATTTTGCTATCAAAATTGCTGAAGATCATGATTTTACAGTTAAACCTTTGTCACCATAGAAAACGCTGCAACTCTACTTGTCATTACAGCCTTATGTTACCCCTCGATTGTCCTTGTTGACAAAAATATGTGGCCTAGGAGGAAACTATCGTGTACGTCTCAATGACATGGGAGTCCCATTTTTGGTGTTTTGTTTATAATGCATATAAAATATTAATTTTGTCATCGAAGAGAAATAAAAGTGTTGACGAAACATTTAACTTAGATAATGTTATTTGCTTATGACTTATCCGACGTCATGTTTTCGACAATACATAAAAGCATATCATATAAATAATTTTCTCAGGGATGTCAAAGGCTTTCCAATGTGGTTAAGTATTGTGTAAAAGGAAACTGGGGCCGCCACGAACTCTTTCTCTTCGATTGTAGGTTTTGAGGAACTCAGCTTTAGTTTTCTCCATCAGTCAAACGGGTAAATATCATTTCAAAACTATTTTTTAATGGCAGACGGTTTTATTTTTCAAAAATAGTTTGAACAAAAGAAATGGAATGTTGAAGCATGTTTTCGTTCTTGAAAAGTTGTTGCTATCTGTTTAGCAGAAAATCAATAATTAAAACCCTAAGATATCGGTTCAACTGCGATGGGTTTGGAATATATTTTTTATCACAGTTTATTTGTTAAAACCCCTACAAGGGTTTTGTGACTCGATACATGTGTAACTTTGGAAGGCACGTCTAATATCTGCATATAATGTTTGATCTTTTGAAAGTTTGAAATAACCCTAGCTCGGGTTAGCAGGTTTATTGGATATACATATATCTTATTGTTCCTTGTATATGTTGATTATAAACGCTCTTTAGGGCTTATTGTTCATTGTATATGTTGATTATAAACCCTCTTTAGGGCTTGTTACCCTAAACCGAGGGTATACGAAGACAAGTTAACTTAAACAATCAGTTTTTTTTGTTTTTTGTTTTGTTTATTTCAGACAGTTATGTATTATGGTAACATCTTTTGTATATACCATGATGTGCACTATTTTTACAAATTAATAGTGATGAAAAAGTGATTTAGGACACAAAAACTTAAAGAGAAATATCATCCAAAGGATCCTTGTTACAGTATTGATTGAGAGCATTCATCTAAATTGTTTAGATCATATTGATCTTAGAAAAGCTTACAGCTACATAAGCATTGTGTAGTCCTTAGTTTGTCAAAGACTTATATTGTATCTCTGAAGTATGGAGTTGGTGTTTCAGTAGGGATTGGTCCTCCTTTCAGTTGGAGTTGCTAAATTGGATGTAATGAGTTGGCGCTCTTTGAGATAATGAATTTACAGGTTTGGAGTGGGTTTTCTACCCCAAGAGGGGTTCTCCACTCTGCGAATTTCTTGTGTCATGTGTCTTCTTATGTGATGTTATAATTTTCTCTTGCTCTGATGCATATGTAGTTGATAATCTAGTCTTTTGTGCAATCTTTTTTAAAGATATGTCGTTCGATGTCTAAAAGTTCTAATTGTTACTTTCTTAATTGCACTAGTCTTGTGATAAATTTTTGTATGCTAGCAAAGAAAATATAATATCATTCATAACATGTTGAATGACTATTTAAGACAGATTTGTTAAAATTATCTTTCATTGTTTTGCTGTCATTTGCATTTATCCTTTAGCATCAGTTCATAAGGGTTTTGTTTAAATTTGAATTAGTCAAATTGAATTAATTAAATTATGAAATATTCTTATTCACCCCCACCTCCCATCATGCTCCTCATCTGAGAGTATCTCTACATCCAACAAGTGGTATCAAAGCATAGGGTCCCTCATTTAGGTTTATCCTACGGATTGTTCCCGATCATTTGGAAGTGTCATGGCTAAAGAAGAAGGCACTTTTCTTACAAGAGCTCCTCTTATTGATGGCTTTGACTATGTATTCTAGAACGTCATGATGGAAGCCTTTCTAAAATATTTTGATATTAGGATGTGGGAAGTGGTAACAGGAAAATATAATGTTCCTTCTACTATACCCATAGATTCTGATGCTAAAACAAAATATGAACTTGATAAAAGAGCCAAGTTTTCTATTTTATGTGGTCTTTCCAAAGATGTCTTTTTTCAAAGTTATGTATTGGAAATCTGCAAATGAAGTTTAGGAAAAACTTGAAACTATTTATCAAGGGGATGCTAAAGTGAAAGAGTCAAAACTTCTTACTCTCAAGACACAATTTGATTTCTTGAAAATTGAAGGATCATGAAACTATTGCAAACTATTTTCTTAGAGTTGATGAAGTTATCAATGCTCATAGAGCCCTTGGAGTAACTATTAGTGAATATGATATTGTTACTAAAGCTGTGAGAACTCTATTGCGCAAGTTTGAAACAATAATATCTTCCTTAGAAGAAAATAAAAATTTCTCTACTATGTCTCTGCATAAGCTACAAGGCATTCTTACTTCCTATGAAATGAGGATAGGTAGTAATCCTTCTACTTCTAAAGAAACTGCTTTCAAAGAAGATAATAATGTGGAAGTTGATAGTGAGTCTAAGTTGTCAGATGCTTTTGAAGCCCTAATTTTTAAGAAACCTGAAAATAAATAGAAGGGTAAGTTACCCTTCAAATATTTTAATTGTGGTAAAGCATGACATTTTTCTACTAAATGTCCATACGTTGATCAGTCTAATGAAGAAGAGAACATTGAAAATTTTCCAAAAAGAAAACCTTGGAAAACTAAGAATAAATTTAGTAATCTTAAAAAGAGCCTATTTATTAAAGAAGATTTTGAAGAAGAATTAGATGAATCACCTTGTGAAGAAAATTTCTTTATGGAAAAAATTGAATCTGCTGATAAAATTATTTGGAGAAAAGTTGAAAATGCTTCTAAATATGAAAACAATGATTTGTAGTTTGAACATGAAGTGGATCTTGAACAAGAGCTTCTTTGTGCTCTTAACGAAATAAACAAACTTGAAAAAATTATGGCTACACTTGAAAGTACAAATCAAGTTCTTCAAGTGGAGTTAGTAACACCATCTCAGATCATTCAAAATCATAATAATTTGCTTGCTAAAAAAGAGAAAAAAAAAATTATCTTTTAGAATATCAAAACAATGTTCTTCAAAATCAAAACAAGGACTTGATAGCTGAGAAAGCTAGGTTGTCGAAAAAACATGAAGAATCTTCTGATAGAAAATAGTCATTTGCATTGAATAGGTCTCCATTTAAATATGGATTCTTTCAGGGGTATTATTTTTATTCTAAAAAAATTGGAGACAAAATTAATACTTGCAGATTTTTAAATAAATCACCTATATTTGGACATCAGAAAACCTATGGATTTCCAAACATAGTTAGATGCCACAAATGTAATATGTATCAGGATACTCCTTATCAATGTAAATCAAATCATAAATTTATTCAAGTATGGAAACCAAAGTTGATGACTAACTCATAATAATCCATGTTAGTATAAACAACATTGTTTTCTACTAGTGCAACAACTAGGATTTTGGATAGTGGGTGTTCACACCACATGACAGGGGACAAGGATAAATTTTTAGAACTTAAAGATCATTCTAGGGGTTTTGTGAAGTTTGGTGATAACTCCAGACTTCAAATAACAAGTATAGGCATGATGTTGATGAATAATGATATACCTATGCATGATGTGTATTATGTAAAAGGTCTCAAATATAATTTATTAAGTATTAGTCAAATTTGCGACAGTGGTTATCATGTTTCTGTCAACTCATGAGAGTGTGAAATAAAAAACAAATCAGCAAAAATAGTTGCAAAAGATATGAGAACTCATGGAAATGTTTATAATCTTTCTTACTCAACTAATCGTGAACATAATGAAGGCATGTGTCTTATGAGTCAAGTGTAAGAAAATTGGTTATGGCATAATTGCTTGGGACATGTAAAGTTTTACAATCTAATTCATATCAGTAAAAACCAGAATGTTAGAGGTTTACCCATCTTAAGTAAACCTACTATTGTTATATGCAAAGAGTATTTAAAAGGAAAGTAAAAAAGAGTGTATTTTAAATGTAACTAATATTCATCTACCAAACCTGTACAACATGTTCATACTGATTTGTGTGGTCCTACAAGAACACAATCCATTAACGGTGAGAAATATTTCATGTTGTTTGTTGATGACTATACCAGAATGGTTTGTGTTACTTTTCTAAAAGATAAATCTGAAGCTTTTGAGAGGTTTAAAGTGTTTAGAAAAATGGTTGAAAGGGAATTTGATTTAAAAATCAAATATTTAACATCAAACAAAAGAGGTGAGTTTACTTCTCATGAATTTATTGATTAATGTAATAAACATGGAATTAAGAGACAATATATATCTGAAGCTTTTGAGAGGTTTAAAGTGTTTAGAAAAATGGTTGAAAGGGAATTTGATTTAAAAATCAAATATTTAACATCAAACAAAGGAGGTGAGTTTACTTCTCATGAATTTAGTGATTAATATAATAAACATGGAATTAAGAGACAATATGTTGTTGCTCGATCTCTTTAGCAAAATGAAGTAGTTGAGAAGAAAAATAGAACAGTGAAAGAAATGGCATGAACTATGCTTAATGAAGAAAATCTGCTTGACAAGTAATGGAAATAATTTGTTCACACAACTATTTATAATCTTAATCATTTTCAAATTAGTGTTAAATATTCTTATACACCCTATGAATTATGGCATGATAAAGCTGCTTTAATAAAGCATTTTAAATTTTTTGGTTGTAGATGCTTTATTGAAAAGGATGCTGATAGTCTTGGTAAATTTCAGTCTAAATCTGATCAAGATATCTTCTTAGGATATTCTCCACATAGAAAAGAATATAAATTATTTAATATTATGATGAACAAGGTTGTAGAATCACTGAATATCACATTTGATCAGATTCCACCTCTTGATAGTAATCATATGTGAGATGTTGAAGAGGATTCAACTCTACAACTTGGAAGGACTCCTAAACCTCTTGCCCTTAAATCTATTGCCACAAGTGAGGGTCAATAATAGGATGTTTCAAGTCCAAAATTAGCCACACCCTCTTACACATGCTCAAGGATTATTACAAAGAGGGATCCTCGAGATTTGATCATTGGGGATATGGATCTAGGAATTCTAACTAGGCCAAAGGCTAAATTGGAGGAATAAGCTCAAATGGTTGAGTACTATTGCTTGGTAATTGAATTTAAACCCAAGTCTCTTTTTGAAGCTTTACTTGATAATTACTGGTTAAATGCTATGAAAGAAGAAATTAGTCAAATAGAAAAGGATAAAACATGGGAACTGGTACCTAGGACTGATTATAAAATGTGGTAGGTGGAAAATGGGTTTTTAGAAACCAGCTTGATGAGTTAGGAAATGTTATAAGGAAAAAGGCATGATTTGTTTGCAAAGGTTATGCTCATCAAGAAGGTTTTGATTTTGGTGAAATATATGCTCCTATAGCTATAATGGAATCTATTAGAATCCTTCTAGATTTTCATGTTTTAAAAACTTTAAATTTCATCAAATGGATGTAAAACCTACTTTTTAAAATAGTTACATTGAAGAGGAGGTGTATATAGAACAACCAGAGGGTTTTGAATCAACAGACAGACCTGATCATGTTTACAAGTTTAAAAAGGATCATTATGGCCTAGAATAAGCTCCTAGAGCTTGGTATTCTAGGTTAGATTCTCACTTAACAGCTAATAGATTCATTGGAGGTGGACTGTATGTCACCTTGTATATCAAGTCTGAAGGTAAAAATACTTTTATTGTTGAGATCTATGTTGATGACATCATCTTTGGATCCAATAATGATTCACTATCTAAACAATTTTCAACAATAGTAGAATTTGATTTTACAATGTCCTTGTAGGGTGAATTAACTTTCTTTCTAGGTCTTCAAGTGTTTCAACTTGAATATGGTCTATTTATTTCACGTAGACCAAGTATGCAAAGAAATGCTTAACAAGTTTAAGATGGATGATTGTAATCTAGTCAACACTCCCATCAAGACTGGTTATAAGATGGTCAAATATGATGATTCACCTTACGTAAATCAATTTGAGTACAAATCTATGATACATATCCTAGTTTATTTAACTACTTCAATACCCTATTTAATATAGGCAATCTGTTTGGTTTCACATTTTCAAGATGCACCTAAACTGATGCAGGAGCATCCTGGGTGTAAGGGCAATCTTGCATCACCCAAAAATATTTCTGTTTTCTTTCCAATAAGGGCTACCTTGTGCAGAGCTGCTATTTATGGAAACTTTCTATTTTTAGTAAGTTGGCCATACGATCTTGGAATGTTCTGATTTTGCATGTGGAGGTTCGGGTGATCCCACAAAACTGTGTCCCACTTTTTGGCCAACTTTAACACTGAAATGAACATTCTGAAAAAAAATTTCACTTTCGCACATCTATTGTCATAAAACTATTAAAAATTTGAAGATGATGTAAACTAGTGACTTTTAGCATTTTGTTTCTAGTTTATGAATATATATTTTTTTAAAAAATTGGAATTTATTTGAATCCATTTTTCCTTCTCCTTCAAAAATTATTTTTGTGAAAAATCAAGATTTTTCAGGAGTGACACTCACTTTGATCAACATAACTTTTTTTTATAAAACTGATAAGAATATAATTATTTTGAATTTAGGTTTGTAACACAAATATCTAGAGAATCCATTTGGTTTCATTCAATTTGGTTGAATATTTAATAGTTTATTGAGTTATGAAGTGACATTAATTATAATTTGGACATAGTTTCACTTTGATCGCTCTAACTCTATCTCTATATATTGAAATTAATTTATTCTTTTTTTTTATAGAAAGGTAACATAAATACCTATTTCCTAGATATTTTTCATAATTTGTTTCTCCGAATTTACTATTTTTCCAGAAGCGTCGAACAGAGAAGTTGCTAAATGGTTAGACAGCCTCTGTTTAGTAAAACTTAAAAAGAAAAGTATTATTAAACTCAATATATATATAACTCATAATCATTTGAAAGTTTTCTCGAAGTACTATCATCCTGTATTTGGGTTTTTCAAAATAATTTATTTGATCCCACCAAAAGTTAATGTCAAAGTGATTTTTTGTCAATATTTTGATGGGTTCAAAGGAGACTCAATTGTAGGTGTGAGTGAGGAGTAGAGGGATTATACCAAAGGGATTTTGATCCAAGAGGCTTTTATCTAGCCATTTTGAATTTACTCCTTCAAATGGGACC
>MU223775.1:1467241-1483507 GCA_018584345.1 Thuja plicata | reverse complement strand
TATACCAAAGGGATTTTGATCCAAGAGGCTTTTATCTAGCCATTTTGAATTTACTCCTTCAAATGGGACCTCTCAAGGCTTAAATCATCATATTTTCTTAAAAATGTGCAATTTCAGCAAAAATCAGTATGTTCAAAAAAGTGGGACACAGTATTGTGGGACCACCCGTTCATCTTAGTCATATTAGCTTGCCAGTAAAGTTTCATGGCTAGATCAGGTCTAGTTTTGAAGATATTGAAAATTTTTGGTATTGAAAACAGTGTACAGAAACTTCGAGCTCAGTTTTGAAGGCTTTAGAGGCCCCAGATGAGGTCAAAACTTGGGCTCGATGATGCTTGCATGATCAAGCTATTGTAGAGCACTTCGTGGCGTTTCTGAAATGGGGTTATAATAGTCAATCGGGTCAACTGGTGATGACTTATGGTCTCCGGAAGTTGGGCCACCTAAAATAGCAGAAAAATAGTTTTTCGTTCAAAATTTTTGGGTTTCAAAAGTTATTTTGAGCCGACTTTGATGTATTAAAATGAAAAATAAAATAATTCTAAGTTTGGTCGGCCCTAAGGGCTAAATTTCTAGAACCTTCTCAGGCGGTGGAAATTGCCTATATAAAGAAGGCCCGTAGTGTTGTCTTAGGCAGTTTGGGACAGTTCTGGGTGGATCTGAGTATTAATTCGAGGCTTTGTCCTACAGAATATTGTAAGGGGAATGCCCATGTGGCTTTGCATATTGTCATTCTGAAAGTTTGTAATTCCACATTTGTGGAGATAATAAGAAGCCCATTTTCTGTTCTTGCAAATTGTTGTTTCTCTATTTCTGTTATGTGTTTGTGGCATTAAGGGGAGCACCCTTCATCATAAACAATCACAATTGAATGTTGTCAAAAGAAGTTTTAAATATATTTGAGGTACACTAGACCATGGTTTGTGGTATCCTCACGTTAAATATTTTTCACTGGTTGGCTTCATTGATGCTGATTGAGGTGGTTGTATAGATGATAAATGAAGCACCAGTAGTGCTGCATTCTTTTTGAGTGACTGCCTCATTACTTGGCATAGTAAGAAACAACACTGTGTCACATTGTCTACAATAGAATCTAAATATATTGCAGCTATAAAATGTTGCACACAATTAATCTAGATGTCCTATCAACTTAGTGATATGAGTATTATTTTTCTAAATCTATTTCTATTTTTTGTGACAATAGTGGTGTCATAAATCTTTCAAAAATATTGTCACGCATTCACGTACTAGGCATATTTCCATCAAATTCAATTTCTTGAGATAAAAAAAATTGGCTAATGAAATTCAGCTTCTCTATGTTCCTACTAAAGCTCAAGTAACAAATATTTTTATAAAATCTTTGCCTATAAAGACCATTGAACATCTCAAGGAACCAATGGTGGTCATCTCTCAATTACTTTTGGCTTAAAAAATGCATTGTATATGGGGGATTTTTGTTCTTCCACGGTATTAAGCTTACTACTATATTCATGTGGTTGCTTTTGGTTTCATCTATAGCATGGTTTTATCTATTGATTATTTGATCTTCTATTCATTTCTCCTTGTGATAAAAGGGGGAGTTCCAGGCATCTTTGATTCATTTATTTGGCATGGCGATTTGGAATTACAGGTATTGAAAGATTAACAGTTATTTTGATAGATGTACAAGACAAGATATTTGAGGATTCTAGATGTATTTTTCTCACATGTTTTATTATCATAGCTTTTGATAAGTTGCTTTTTTGGTCAATGATGGTATGTGTATTTTCTATCAAGGACAAATGGGGGGTTTCTTACCCCTCATTTGTCCTTGTTGACAAAAATATGTATCCTAGGTGGAAAATATGGTGTACATATTAATGACTCGAAAGTCATATTTTTTTGTGTTTTGTGAATAATGTATATAAAATATTTGTGTGGTCATCCAAGGTGACATAAAAGTGTTGACAAAACATTTAGCTTTTATAATGTGATTTTCTTATGACCTATTCAAAATCAAGTTTTCGATAATACATGTAAGCATATCATATAAATAATTTTCTCATGGATGTCAAAGGATTTCCAATGTCGTTAAGTATTATGTAAAAGGAAAATAGGGCTTTATGGATCATTTCATTTTCAAAGTATAGCATCTTCATCACTGCCATGAATTCTTTCTCTTTGATTGTCAAGGAGGTTCTGCTATATTTTAGCTCATGGGTATTTATTATTTTAGTCCATTGGTCTCACACTTGTCTTTGTTAGCATTCTTTGCAGATTTTGAACAATTTGGCAATAGATTTGCAAGATGTTTTAGCTTCTTTATGGTTAAATAGTTTTGTTTTGGATTGCAACCATGATTATCTATTGTTTATCCAATTTGTGATGGTATCCTTAGCAAAAAGTAAGAGATATATTGCAGATTCTTAGGAGCTCATCTTCAATTTTCTTCATCAATCAAATGTGTAATATCATTTCAAAATTAGGTTTTAATGGCAGACGGTTTTATTTTTTAAGAATAGTTTGAACAAAAGAAAGGAATTTTTGAAGCATGTTTTCATTCTTGAAAATTTATCGCTATCTATTTACAAGAAAATAAATCATTAAAACCCTAAGATATCAATTCAATTGTGATGGGTTTTGAATATATTTTTTGTCACAAAATTTGTAAAAACCCTTAATAGGGTTTTTTGACATGATACATGGGTAACTTTAGAAGGCACAACTAATATTTGCATATAATATTTGATCTTGTGAAAAATTGAAATAACCCTAGCTTAGGTTAGCGGGTTTATTTGACATATAGAGATCTTATTATTCATTGTATATGTTGATTATAAACCCTCTTTAGGGCTTGTTAACCTACCATGAGGGTATACAGTGGAAGACACACTTAACTTAAATAATCAATTTTTTATTTCAGACATATATGTACTATGGTAATCATCTTTTATATATACAATGATGTCCTCAATTTTTACAAATAAAAAAATGAAAATAGGGTATATTATGATATGTATAAAAGGTGTATTAATGGTGATGAAAAAGTGATTTGGGATACAAAACCTTAAACAAAAATATCACCCATTGGATCCTTGTTATAGTATTGATTGAGAGCATTATTGTAAATTGTTTTAGATCATATTGATCTTTGAGAAGCTTACAACTACATAAGCATTGTGTAGTCCCAAGTTTGTTAAAGACTTATATTTTATCTCTGAAGTATGGATTTTGTTCTTCATTAGGGGTTGGTGCTTCTTTAAGTTGGAGCTGCTAAATTAGATGTAATGATTTGGTTCTCTTTGACATAATAAATTTATAGATTTGGAGTGATTTTTCTACCACTAGAGGTTTTGCCACTCGACCAGTTTCTTGTCTCATGTATCTTCTTATGTGATGCTATAATTGTGTCTTGCTCTTATACATCTGCTTTTGATTATCTAGTCTTTGTGCAATCTTTTTAACAGATATTTGGTTTGATGTCTAAAAAATCTAATTGTTACTTTCTTTACTGCACTAGTCTTGTGTTAAATATGTGCATATCAGCAAAGCAAATATAATATCATTTATAACATGTTGAATGGCTATTTAAGAAAGATTTTTAAAAATTATCTTGCATTGTTTCATTTTCACTTGCATTTATTCTTCATTATTAGTTCGTAAGGCCTTTGTTTATATTTCAATTAGTCAATTTGAATTCATTAAATTGTGGAATACTCTGATTCACCCCCTCCCCCTCTCAAAGTATCTGCACTTCCAACACCTTATACTTCTCAAGGTGAGAGTTTCAAAATTTTTGCATTTATATGTATGATAGCACTGTGATGGTTCCTTGATTAATTTATATGAAAGAAACATACGGCTTCAAACTCTTGCAATTCAAAACATCAATCTTCCATCATGATTACTCCTCCAGAACATGACATGGTTTCATTTTCTTTTACAAAGCACGATTCTATTGTGTTAACCCCTAAGGCATGCTTAATGGAATGTATGATTGATCTAATACATTGTAGCAACATCCTTGCATAATAATTCCATTGTTCTCATTGTTTAAAGTGTTTCACTCTATTTTAATACATTCTCAAACTTTGAATCACTGTATTAACTCATGATTGTACCTATGAATGCATATAATAAAATCAAATGGTAAAACAATGATGTTATCATGGTTAGAGATTTAGCGTTGCTTGGTAATCATTTGAACATTATCTTCAAGATACTCTTGCTCACTATTTAAGAATTGACCTATGGATAAAGACCATTAAACTTTTATGATAGAGTAAAGTCCATGTGTCTAGGTATTAAGAACCTTTCATTGAGATAAGGCATAGTGCACCAAGAGAACAAGCATTCTTGCTAGAAAATTATTTCACTAGTGCCATGTGTTGGAATAAGTGGCACTCAAAATGTTGTTGGGTAGAAAGAGACCAATAAACAAGCTACATGAAAAACCACACAAACATTATCATAAAACTTGAAATAGCATGCTACATGTATAAATGGGATATTGATATCACAACTTACCATCATTGTAGTAGAAATAGAACACTGCATTTATAAATTATCTCACTTAACCTTATCCTTTATGATATATGATAAAAATTTAACATAACTGCTAGTGGCTGCTTCATATAATCAAATAATTTTTCAATCTCCAATATCCTAAACTATAGACATCTTAAAATTAAATGAAAAAAACTAAGGCATTATATATGCATGGGCAAACCTACATTGAGATAAGGCACATTTTTCCTATATTTTAGCACCTCCCCATCTTATTGTCATTGCTTCTTGCATTCATCTCATGTCTTCAAACAAAAATGTAAAAATTGTGTTTATTTCCTTATAGAATAGAGATGCACAAGTTGACTGATAAATGCCTCTTCATTGCACATATTCATGGCACAATTGTATCACAAACAAAGATAAATTAAATACTTTCATGCTAAAAAAAGATGAAACAACTAATAAAACTAAACCATCATTGTATATTCAATACAAATTATAGAAATGGATATTTAATGATTCAATCATTGCATTTTTACATTAATCAACACGGGATATATAAATTCATTATTTTCCTAAAGAGCGACTTAAAATCCCTTCAAACAATGTATATTCCTAAAAACTAACAATCTAACAAAATTATTTTATTTAATCTATCCTAACACTTCACCTATATTAATGTCAAACTCCAACACCTTTGTCCCTTCAAAAAATGCATGCTTTGATAGTGTTCGGCCTACCCCATCCTGTCATAGCTTAGCACCATTTTCCTCTTATTATGCTCTTTAGCTAACACTCATTTTGAGAGACTAGGAATATTTGAACACATTTTATTATTTTAGGATCTGTTAGAGCCCATGCTATGTTATTTAACATTATGATATTGATGTATACATACTTAGGTAATGCCTTATGTTAGTTAATGTAGATTATCTATATGGTTAAGTTTTAATGATGCAATTGATGACATAAACTGATTGAATGTTTGAAGATGTTAAGTTGATCATCAAAATGCAGAAGGATAATGCAAGACATTAAATCTGATAGTGGTTTGCATTGTCATTAGTGTCAACTCGATATAATCTAATAAGTTATAATCAAAGTGTCAAAGACTTTAGAGAAACAAAGAGAAAAAGATTACACTTTCAATAATGCTTAAAAGACAAGCTTTCACATTATGACTTCAAACATCGACGGTCATTAGAAACCAATAGATAGAGATCATTGAAAGTCAAGTCATAGTGATTCTTGAGCAAGAACACTGACGAGCAGAATCACAAGCATAACTGACGGCCAAAAACATAGTGTAAACAGACGAAGAAGGCCGAGGTGAACTGGATTGTTGACTGACGCTATCAAAGAGTTAAACACAAAAATTAACTTGAGTTCAGAAATGACAAAATATCTAGTTGGTAGAGCTAAATATAGAGTTAACTGGTAGTTATCTTTGTTTTCATCGACAAGATAAAGCCAGTGATAAGTAATAGATTTAAAGTTGTTTTTTCCAGGTGGCAAGAAGATCTCAGCGAGATAAAACATGAGTTTTGCTTTAAATATAATTAGCAAGAATTATGGATCGCGCAAAGATCAAGAAGATCAAGAACTTAACAATGGTGATATCATGTCTATAAAGAGAGAACTCAATTCATTACAAATTGGTGAGGTGGGTGAATGAAAAGAGGATGCTGAAGAGAAACTTCATACAGTCCTGATCAATAAGCTAAGGAAAGAGATTAAGTTTTCTATGGACACCGAGAAATAGAGAATAGCATCACCAAGTAGAATCAAAGTGGAGCAAAGGTATAAACCGAGATATATTGATCAAAATAGTTTTATGATATTATAATAGATCTTAAAATCTACAAGTATCAGTTGTATATGTGAAAAAATCATATTGTTTAAGTTTAACCATTGATTCAAAAATTCTCTTTGCCGAGAAGGATTTAAAGATCCTTTCTATATTAAGATACATCTCAAGGAGTATCAAAAATTTTATTCATGAAGATAGCATGAGATGCCAGATACCTTTTGACAGGCCAAGTGAGTGTTTGATCAAGGATGGCAGCATAGATATGCCTGATATCAAGTGATAGACTAAACTTTTAAATCCTCTAACAAGGTCACACCTAATAGTGTGTTTGTAACCTTTAACAGGGTTGGCTCTTCACCAAGCTCACTTTAGAAGAGTGAAAATTTTGGGTTACCGGTCCCAAGTTGTTTTTCCCTTAATAGGGATTCCACATTAAAAATCCACGTGTCAATGTGTTTATGAGTCATTACTTTAGTGTTTTGCATTACACTTAACTTAATTGGATTAATCAATATACTCTAGATAATTTAATATCTTTCAATAAATTAAAAGACTGTTATTTAGTAAATCTAGAGTAGAAGGTTTTACAAAGCATTCCGAGTAGTAGTAAGTTGATATAAGTATTTGGAGGTATTCATCTTATAGGACTGAAGATAAATAGAGGCTTAATATTGTGGTACTAAGTTTTTGGGTTGATTATTGGAATATTTTTGATGCCACTGATTCACCCCCCTCCCCTCTCAGTTAATACTAACAATTGGTATTAGAGATTGTGTGCTTAGAAAGGGAGTTTAATAGCTTAAGAAAAAGGTCACAAGATGAATAGACTAGATCTAACCAAGTTGAATAAAGACAACTTTGCATTATGGCAAAGAAGAATAAGACTCCACCTATCAGGTATTGGAAATGATATTGTTCAATACTTAGATACTGAATATGTGTATACTTAGATACTGAATATGTGTTTCCTACAGGACCTCACACTCTTGAGTAATTAAGAATAAAACATGAGCATAACTTCATGATGATATAACTTGCATCATCACTCTCTAATGCTGAGTTTGAATATGTCAAAACTTGCACCTCTACAAAGAAAAGGTGGGATTTGTTGAAGCTTGTACATGGAGGAGATGCCAATGTACTAAGAGAAAAGGCAGAAATCCTAACAGGGAGGTTTGATGACCTAAGGATGAAAGAAGGAGAAAAAATTACTCAATATAGTTGTAGAATCAAAGAGGTAGTAAATGCTATTCAAGGAGTTGGAGGTGTGATTAAAGAGGAGACAGTGGTAAGAAAAATCTTAAGAACCTTATTGCCTATTTATGCTATTAGAGTTTCTTCTATTCAAGAAATGAGAGTAGTTGCAAAAAATATAGTTACTATAGATAGTCTAATTGGTAGACTAATTTCATTTGAGATGAACAACTTTGATAACAGTGTCTTACCATCTATAAAATCTGCATTCAAATCTTGTCTAAAGATAAGTAACTCAAGTCATAAACATGCTGTTAGAAATGATAGAGACAGTGATAATGAGGATCAAGGACTTGATGAGATTGAAGCACTTATGGCCAGAAGATTATTGACAGGCAAAGGTAGCTACAAAGGTAAATTACCACTTGTATGTTTTAATTGTAAAGAGGTTGGACACTTTGCTGCAAGATGACCAAATTGAAGAAAACATGATAAAAGAAATGATAGATCATATGAGAAGAAGTTTGATAAAGGTGAAAATAGAGATTACTGGAGCAACCAACAATCTAACAAGAGAGATACCTGAGACTACAAGGAAAAAGGAAGAAAAGCTTGTTACCTAGTTGAGAATAGAGCTGATGACAAGGACACTGAATCAGAAGAAGACATCACGATGGTATTCGTAGCCATCTAGGATGATTCAGATGAAGATGAACAAAGGTATGTAGAAACTGCACTTATATCTAAAGTTAGTAAAAATGATGTCTGGATCATAGATAGTGGCTGCACTCACCATATGACCAGTGATAAACAAAATTTTGAGACTTTTGAATACTATAATGGTGGTTCAGTTAGAATGGGAAATGATACACCTTGTCTAGCTAAAGGTAAAGGAACCATAATGTTGAATAACCTGATAAAATGTGAAAATGTCTACTAGGTAAAAGGACTGGATTATAATTTTTTGTGTTTCACAATTGACCAATTCAGGTCATAGAGTAGCATTTGAAAATAAGAAGGCAAAGATCTATAATGAATCAGGAAGATTGATTGGTACTAGTGAGCAGACAAAAGGTAACCTTTTCTATCTTGATGACACTAACACCACTTTTTTAATGGCTAGAAATGAAGACATATGGTTGTGGCACAAAAGATTGTGTCATGTGGACTTTGACAACATGATAAAGATAAGCAACAAAAGGAATGTTAGAGGCTTACAGAGCATGACTAAGCCCGAGCATATCATGTGCAAGAATTGTCAAAAAGGTAAGATGACAAAGTCTAGTTTCAAGAGTAGAACCCATACATCTACTACAATTCTAGAATTAGTCCATACAGATCTATGTGGAACCATGAGAACAAAGAGCTACTATGGAGATAGGTATTTTATTCTCTTTTTTGATGATTTTTCTAGAAAGATGATAGGAATGTTTTTAAAAGATAAATCAGAAGCATTTAAGATGTTTAAATGGTATAAAGTAATGGTAGAAAAACAAACTAAAAATAAATTAAAATGATTAAGGTCAGATAGAGGAGAAAAATTTACTTCAGAAGAATTCACTGACTATTGCAATAAGAATGGAATTAAAAGACACATTTCTGCATCAAGAACACAAAAATAAAATGGAATTGTTGAAAAGAGAAACATATCAATTATTGTTTGTGGAAGAACATTGGTGATTGTGAAGAGCATCACTCAAAATTTTTGGAGGGAAGTTGTTAGTACTGTTTTCTACACACTAAATAGAGTACAATTGAAGGACACAAAGAAGACACCCTATGAGCTTTGGTATGGTCATACACACAATGTAAGTTACTTTAGAATCTTTGGTAGTCAATGTTATATATTGAAGGATGATATAAATGGAAAAATTGACTGCAAAAGTTAAGAAGGTATCTTCTTAGGGTATTCAACCAAAAGCAAGGCTTATAAATGTCTTAACAAGTCATCTAACAAAATCATTGAAAGTATAATTGTGAAAATAGATGAATTTGTAGAAAAGAATGACAAGGAAAGAAAAAAAGAACTAGAGGACTACAACAGGTTTATTTATACATAACCTGACACTCTACCTGAGAAATAGTGTGCCGCTCTTGAGCATCAGAACATTGCACCCGAGTAGCATGCTACAATTACTGATAATTAGGATAATCTTCAAGCTAATGTTCTGAATAATCAAGATGATAATGAAGTTGAAGAAGATGATTAGAATTATGAATAGAGAGATTAACCGAAACTTGCCAAGTATGTCAGAAGACATCATCCATAGAATCAAATTATAGGAGACAAAAAGGCTGGAACAAGAACAAGAATTAAGTCACTTAACACCAAATGTTTACTTTGTGATTTTGATCCTAAATCTGTTAACAATGCACTTGAGAATGAAGAATGGGTTAGTGCTATGAATGAGGAGATAGAATAGATTGAGAAGAACAATACATGGACACTAGTACCAAGACCAAATGACAAGAATGTCATCGATACCAAATGGATATTTAGAAACAAGCTGAATGAGAATGGAGAAGTCATGAGAAACAATGCAAGATTAGTTTGCAAGGGATATGCACAAGAAGAAGGTATTGATTATGGAGAAATCTTTGCACCCGTTTCTAGACTAGAAGTTAGAATACTACTTTCTTATGCTGCATTTAAAGTAATTCAAGGTATACCAAATGGATGTCAAATCTGCATTCCTAAATGGAATACTATAAGAAGAGGTATAGATTGAACAATCAGAAGGGTTTGTTGATCCAGACAAGAGAAACATGGTATGTAGACTACATAAAGACTTTTATGGATTGAAACATGAACCAAGAGCCTGGTATGAAAGACTTCACTCATATATCATTAGCATAAAATTTCTTAGAATAAGTGAAAATAGAAATCTATATTTAAAAGAAGATACCGATGGTAATATTTTGAATGCTGAAATTTTTGTGGATGATATCAGTTTTGGAGGGAATCAATTATTATGCAAATCCTTTGCTAATGAAATGAGAAAGGAATTTGAAATGTCTATGTTTGGTTAGATCAAATTATTTCTTGGTCTACACATTCTTCAACAAGATGTAGACATATACATCACTTAGTCCAAATACATCAAGGAAGTGCTAAATATATTCAAGATGGATTATTCCAAACCAGTTGGAACACCTATGGCTACTAGATGTAAGCTAACAAAACCAATGAGGTAAATCAGACTTTATATAGATCAATGATTGGAAAACTAATGTATGTTTCTCACATAAGACTAGAAATAGCACACACAGTTAGAATAGTTGCAAGATTCTTTGCTAATCCCAAAGAATCACATATGAATACTATCAAGATAATTTTGAGATATCTAAAGAACAATGAGGACTATGGCTCATGGTACAAAAGAGAAGGAAAACTTGAGCTACAAGTCTACACAGATAATGATTGTGCTAGAAGCATTGATCATCGAAAGAGCACAACTGGAGGAGCATTCTTCATGGGTGACATAATTGTCACATGGATCAGAAAGAAGCAAGGATGCATCTCTCAGTCAACTGTAGATGAAGAATATATGGTTGCTGCTGCAAATTGCTCTAATATTGCATCGATCAACCAATTGCTGGAAGGTGTGCATATGGAGATTCTTGAACCAATAATTATCTATTGTGATAATACTAGTGCAATTAACATTTATAAGAATTTATTCATGAATGCTAAGAATAAGCATATTGCTATCAAGTATCACTATCTAAGAGAACAAGTGAAATCTAAGAAAGTGACACTGGAATATGTTAAATCAAAGGAATAGTAAGCTGATATATTCACCAAGCCATTAACGGAGGATACTTTTGAGTACCTAAGATAGAGACTAGGGGTCCAACCCTTGTCCATCGGTCAGTAATCTGACTACGAGGTTGTATCAGCCTATATAAAATATTAAGATCAGTCATGTCGATGCAAACACCAAGATGAATAGAAAAAGATATATCTGTACATAGAAAAGTACATATCTACACCAAAAACTAGAGACATGGTATTACTGATGGATAGGGAAATTCAAGGAATATATTATGCAAAGGGATGAAACATGATATAGATGATAAAACAAGGAGAAGTATTTTTTTTTGGAATTCTTGTCAAAGGGAGAGATGTTCTCATTATCATCAAGGAGAGATTTGCTTTATCATAACAATGGAAGAGATGATCTAATTATCAAAAGGAGAGATGATTCCATATCACATAAAGGAGAGATATGATAAAGGGAAAAGATTATATCATTATCCATGAAGAGAAGTTCTTGAGAATCAGAAGGAAGAGTTAATCAATATTCTAAGGGAGAGAAATTGATTACATATGAAATATCCGTCTAAGGGAGAGAAGTAACAAAGGGAGAGATTTCAAACAAAGAGAAAGATTGTTGTCAAAGGAAAAATAGATTATCAAAGAAGAAGAATAGTAAAGGAAGTGCACATATCATAATAGAGATATCAGATGATACATCTATCTAGAGAAGGGATTGAATATTTAAGACAACCACTCTGCATGAAACAAATCTAAGATATTTTTGAGCTTACCAAGAGCCAAACATTTGTAATAGTTACATTAGGAAAGCTTGATGAAACTGTATATTTCATATTGTATTAGTGATAGTATAGTATGAAAATGTAGTATGTTGCCATCAATGCCAAAGGGAGAGATTGATGACATGTAACTGATTGAATGTTTGAAGATGTTAAGTTGATCACTGAAATGCAGAAGGATAATGCAAGATATTAAATCAGTTAATGGTTTGTATTGTCATTGATGTCAACTTGATATTATCTAATTGGTTATAATCAAAGTGTCAATTACTTCAGAGAAACAAATAGAAAAAGATTATGCTTTCAATAATGTATAAAAGAAAAGCATTCACATTATGACTTCAAACACTGACGATCAGTGGACACCGACAGATATAGATAACTGAAATTCAAGTCATAGTGATGCTCAAGAAAGAACACCGATGAGCAAAATCACAAGCATAACCGATGGCCAGAAACTGATGGCCAAAAATATAGTGTAAATCGACGGAGAAGCCCGAGGTGAATAGGAGTGTTGACCGACGTTATCAAGAGTTAAACACCGAAATTAACTTGAGTTCATAAATGACAAAATATCTTGCTGGTAGAGCTAAATATAGAGTTAACTGGTAGTTATCTTTGTTTTCATAAACAAGTTAAAGCCAGAGATAAGTAATGGATTTAAAGCTCTTTTTTTCTAGTTGGCAAGAAGATCTCAGCTAGATTAAATAGGAGTTTTTCTTTAAATCTAATTGGTGAGAATTATGGATCACTCCAAGATCAAGAAGATCAAGAACCCAACAACGGTGATATCATATCTATAAAGAGACAACTCAATTCATTACAAATTGGTGAGGTGGGTGAATGAAAAGAGGATGTTGAAGAGAAACTGATGAAGATCAACTTCATATAGTCCTGATCACCAAGCTGAGGAAAGAGATAAAAAATTTTGCGGACACCAAGCAACAAAGCACAACATCACCAAGGAGAATCAAAGTGGAGGAAAGGTATAAAATGAGATATATTGATCAGAATAGTCTTATGAGATTACAATAGATCTGAAAAATATGCAAGTATAAGTGGTATATGTGAATAGATCATACTGTTTCAGTTTAACCATTGATTCAGAAAGTCTCTTAACTGAGTAGGATTTAAAGATCCTTTCTATATTGAAATACATCCCAAGGAGTATAAAAAAATTTGATCATGAAGATAGCATGAGATTTAAGATACCTAGTGACATTCCAAGTGAGTGTTTAATCAAGGATGGTAGTATAGAGATGCCCGATATCAAGTGATAGACTAAACTTTTAAATCCTCTAACAAGGTCACACCTAATAGTGTGTTTGTAACCTTTAACAGGGTTGGCTCTTCACCAAGCTCACTTTAGAAGAGTGAAAATTTTGGGTTACTGGTCCCAAGTGGTTTTTCACTTAATAGGGTTTCCATGTTAAAAATCCATGTGTCAATGTGTTTATGACTCATTACCTTTGTGTTTTGCATTACACTTAACTTAATTGGATTGATTAGTATACTCTAGATAATTTACTGTCTTTCGGTAAATTAACAGACTGCTATTTGGTAAATCTACAGTAGAAATTTTTACAAAGCATTCCAAGAAGTTGTAATTTGATATAAGTATTTGGAGGCATTCATCTTATAGGACCTGAGATAACTAGAGGCTTAATATTGTGGTACTAAGTTTTTGGGTTGATTATTGGAATATTTTTTAGGCCACTAATTCACCCCCCTCTCAGTTATTACTAACAACAATATGAATGTTAGATATTATGAGGATGAACACTGATTAAGAGTTACGTTTATGCATATGGATTAGATGCGGATTTTGTTTAATTTCAATGAATCATTGATGAAAATGTGAGTGAATATGTGTTAGTTTACATTATGTATTTTTCTATCTTTTATGCATTGATTTCTTGGATCTACTGATGTGTGCAATGAGTGTGCAGGAAATTGACCATGGTACTAAATAGGGATTTAGGAATGGACCTGTATAAATACCATGATGCTAAGGTTATGTCTATAAAAAAGACATGTACCTCTTTGTATCATGTTTTATTCGTGAAAGTATTATGTATGATTATATTTGATTCAATTTGGTAAATGTCTAAATATGTCATGCTTTCTGTAACTATGTAGTGTCACTTGACACATGTGTCCTTAATGTGTTGGCATGGATAGTAAATATAACTAGTATAGGCTTAACTCGAACACAGGGGTTGCCTAGTATAGATATCATGCTTACCCTAAGGTATAGGGATATAAGATTGAGTCAGGAGAGTAAAATTTCATGCGCTAACTTCATGTGGGGTTTAGGAGGGTCAAATAGGATTCTAGAAGGTAGTTAGGGTTATTTTTACCACCCCACTTGGTACCCTAGGGGTTAGGGGTAAATTTTAGCTCAAAAAGAGACCTAGAACTCATTAATGTCACCCCTAAAATATTCCATTTAGAAAGTGGTGAAAATCAAAGTTTGGGAAATTTGGACAAAGTATCTTACCCTTCTCATGTGAGCCTTAAACTCCATTTATGAGGGATAAGGCAATTGGGGAGATGGGGGAAGACCTTAGTCACTTCCCCATTCATGTTGAAATAAGATATTATTAGAATATAGCCTTTTTAATAGGCTAGAGGAGGAAAGGAAGGGTTGCTCACCAACTCTCTACCTTTAGAAATATTTTCAGATGTAGAAGACGAATTGGAGAAGGAATAAGGCATAAAAGGGGAAAGCTCATCTAAAACTTCATTATTTTCCTTAAGCTTGGAGTTGAGGTTGGTTTCCTCTATAGTGTAGTTTAGAGTAGATTTACTTATGCATGTAGAAATCTTGAGGATTCCATTTATAGAGTCTATGTATATTTGTTTCAATTCCATGGGTTTCCATGGAGGTCCTTTGTAAAGTCTTGTATTTATTTTGTGTTTCTTTTGTTTATGGGGTTCTTCAAGGCACACTCACCCTTGGGATGATAGAGTAACCTTGAAGACATGAAAGTTTAGAGACTACCAATATAGTGCAGAGTCTCCCATGCGTGGAGGGATGTACATGGGTGTGTAAGTCCCCATGATGCCAATCATGCCCAAGGGACTTTGGGGGTCATAAGGGATATTTTATGGCTTGAAGCCATGTTTCTAAATGTGAGGATATGGTTTTTGTAAGGGAATGTTGAGCTTATGCTCTTGACGTGAGTCCTCTTTCACCCCAATGCTTTCAGGACTCTTGGAGTCCTATGTAAGCCTTAGGTTTTGGGTATTGTCTTATGTTGCATGTTTCAGTTTATTTGTGGTTATGATTGTATGTCACCTGTTACATTTTTGTATCCCCTAGCTCGATGGTGGTCTATTAAAGGCCTAGAATGGGAGGTGAGACTCCATGGCCAAACCACTACTCTTTTTGCAGTTCCAGATGGAGCCCTTGGCAAGTTAGTTGTAGTCTTAGAATTTTTACAACCACAATTTGTCTCAAGGCGCCTCATAGTCAAAGTTGTATCTTGTAAATTTGAAGTATTGCAAAGATGAAACATTTATTATTTTGTAACTAAGTATGTTGTAATATTAGATTTTGGTGAATAAAGGATCAAAGGGTTTTAACCTATTCTTGTAATTGTCATTTTTAAAATATTTACCTTAAATTAATTATATTATAGTTTTATAAAGTGTATTAGAATAGAAATACTCATTATTCTATGGTTAATCTAATGTTTAGATAAGGAAAATAGATTCAAACTGCTTATTAAAGTACATGTTTATTTATTTAAAAATGCTCAAGATGGATAATATGAAACATAACTACTTTTAATAAGTTCAAAATTAACCTCTAGTTTAAGAAAAATACGTTCATTGAAAAAACAAAGCATTAAATTACCTATAAGTATATATAAATTCTTTTGTAGGTATTTAGGAATAAAAGTCTCTTTTATATATATATATATATATATATATATATATAT
This sequence comes from Thuja plicata, assembly GCA_018584345.1. Lineage (NCBI taxonomy): Eukaryota > Viridiplantae > Streptophyta > Pinopsida > Cupressales > Cupressaceae > Thuja > Thuja plicata. The sequence continues at coordinate 1,467,511 of MU223775.1, read as the reverse complement.
ATATATATATATATATATATTCGTATGTATTAACAATCAATTTTCTATATACATAATATGAACTTTAGGAATAATTAGTATTTCCAAATTAAATATTCATAAGTGCATAAATGATTAGAACCATGATTTAAAAATTTATAGCAAACTACTATATATATCTATGAATAGTAACAAATATATATGACTATTTATTGGTTATTATAGATAGATATATATAAATAAATTTTTTAATTAAAATTTTATGTACTCTAAATTTTTTTACCAGCAAGT
>MU223775.1:1442365-1458815 GCA_018584345.1 Thuja plicata | reverse complement strand
TGCAATTCAAGACATCAATAGAATCTCAACACCCCGCTGTCCTGCGACTCCAGACTTGCAGAAAATGGAAAGAAGCATTTTAACGTTCATTCCACCAGAGGATTTCAAATTCCCATGGTGGAATATGAATTTATACACAGCTTAGAATGGGCACCGAATTAGAGCATCAACCCTGCCACTTGCTTATTTTCCTCAGTCTCTGAAACAGACCGCTTAGTGCCTAACCCGGATGCCACAATCAGAAAATGCAGACCCGCCGAATGTCACCAAAGATGCCTTAGATCATTCCAACCGCCTGTGAGATGCCAGGGGTCGCTGCTTGGAGTGATCAGAAGAACAACGAAAACCAATTGCAGGAAAAAGAGATTATTTTATTGATGTAAAAAAAAAACAGAGTACAGATTTTTTCCCCTCTCTACTTCCCGCCAACGGGATAAGTAGAGGTACTCCCCAGCGGTTACAATATAGTTGGAAACCAACTAGCCGCTTGGGGATTGGTTCTTAAAGTTTATTCTAACTAAATAACCCAACTTGGTATTCAACCAAGTTTGGGATTGATCCAATCATGAATCTTAATTACAAGAAATGTAAAAGTGTTCTAATAGTAAGGTTCGGGACAGCCTAGTGACCTTTAGCACACTGAGGGCTTATACACGCCAATCCCGGGGCTAGGTCTTACAAACGGTGTCCACTAGAGAACCTTTATTTCATTTAAATACTTAATCTAACTAGGGTGCTCCTGCACCAGGCATCATGCCACATAGTTCCTCCGTCGGCCACGCTTCCATCCCACATATCCTACCTCCAATGAAAGTAGTGGTGCCACTCACTCTGGCCACCCTGCTTTCCGCTTCCCTCTCTGCAAACCCTGCCTCCATTTTTCCACAACATCGTTCCTACACACTGCCCTGTACGCACTCTTCCCCAACTCCTTCACTGCCTCCATGGTTGGTGGGCAACAAAACCCTAACTTCCATAAATTTTGAAAATCGTCCTTATGAAACAAAATATATATAATAAAATATTAAACAATACAAAAAAAAGAACAAAACACAAAGTGTTTTTAATGTTAGATAGAGTGTTCAAACTGGTTTTATAGAACATTGGGGAGTAAGGCTATATTTTAGATTTGGTTTTTCTTGAATATTTGATTTTGTTAGATTTCTTTTGATTTCAAAGTAGATTGATTACATTAGAATGTTTAGTTAATAATGTTGACTTTTTAATAGAATACTATAGAATAATTTAAATGAATTAACATTAAGTTAAATAAGATTAAAATTAAAATATCTTTAAGTTAGAATTATATTTATAAATCTATTGGAAATTTCTAATTATAGAATTTGAAATGATTTGATTTGATATAGACTTGATTTGATATAGATTTGATTTTAGTTTTTAGAATAGATTCTTTTAAATTACCAATTTGGATTTCAAAATTTATTTAAAATAATTTAGTTGTGAATGTGGACTTTTACGGATGTATTTTCTAGAAAAAGTTTATTAAATAAATAGATTAGTGCTTAATAAATTAAGATTAAAGTTTAATTTCTTATTAGAAGGGATATGCATTTATATATATTTATATATGTTATGGGTTAGGCATTTTTAAATTTCTTCAAGTATGAATTTAATATGTTTTAAATGTAGATTAATCTATTAATGTTCTTTGGTTAGAAATCGAGAAATATTTTTTTAATTATTAAAATTAAATATATTAGAATTTATTTAATGTTAGATTTAAGATTATTATATTAATTTAATAGGATTTAAATTGAGATGTTTAGTTGTTATAAGATGCTCAATGTCTAGGGATTTAAATTTTAAACTATTAGTTAAAAAGTAATTTCATTAATGCTATATTTCAATAGGACGTAACTGATGTTATATATAAACCAAGTTAATCAATTAGCTTGAGCTAATAAGGTTACTTCTTAGAATTTTTATATTAATGTGTCCTTTAATCCAGATTAGATAGAGCAATAGTGGTGTCTATTAAAGAAATATGTATTCTTTCATTATCCTAACATTGATCAAATCAAGGTTGTGAGGATCCCGCACCCTTTAAATGAATAGTGGGTTACTAAGTCAAACCTATTCAAACTCCTAGACATGTAGTTATAACATAACTCAAAGTTAACTTAAAGGCATATGTATGTACAATTGTAGTTATCATTTCTCTTTAGAAAAAAATTTGTTGGTGTGTTTTGCCCAACTTTTGGGCATGAAATTTTGGTATCAGAGCCATGTTTGAACGTTGGGAACTGAAAACCCACTACACAATAACTAAACTATTTCAAATGATTTTGTAGGATGCATCTTATTAGATGACATGCCTATCAATGTGGATGAGCGATGCAAGATCTTCAGAGGGTCATAAATTTTGACTCAGATGTGGGTTTTGGCTAAAATTTTATAGGCGGATTCGTGAGCTAGAGTTAAAGGCAACTCCAAATTAGATAGCTTTGTTGGTGGCTGTTTCAACCATTTTTTGGGAGCCTAAAATTTCATCTTGACCTCCAAAATTGCCTTTTTCTATTTCTTTCCAGTTTTTTGAGTTTTGTTTTTTTATAATAAATCCAAAATCATGTTTGTGATTTCATTGATTAGTTAGTAATTCAACTTGCCTTAGTTGGGAGCTTTTCTTGGGAAAAATCAGGATTCATAGGATGAGTTTTAAAAATTACCAAAAATGGAAAAAAATTATTTTTCCCAAAAATCTGCCAAATATGGTAATTTTCAGAATTGTATTAAGTAGGAGTTTTATTTCATTGTAGAGTAGAGTAAGCTATGGAAGTTAATTAGAATTTGAGCTCTATAATATTTTTGTGTTTTTTCTCTTGAGGGTTTTGGGCTACATCAACGAGGCCATCGAATTACCCCCTTAGTTCATGAGGAGATACGACTTGAGGTAGAGGTTCTTGGAGAAAATTAGGATCCTCCTCTAGAACCCCCTCTAAATCAAATTGTAGACATATTGATAGCACTACAAAACCTTGTCAGAATTATCCTTGACATGATACCTCCAATTGTACAACAAAATATGCAGCAAGACAGAGAAGGACAAGGGTCCTTAGCCAAAGAACGGAGTAGGAGTCCACCTCAGAGATTTATTGAGGAACATGTAGAGAACAAGATTGGTTCCATTGGTGGACGAGAGCCTCCACCCTAGATTAAGGATCATAGGTTTGAGAGAGCACCCCCAGATACATGGTATCGTATTAGAGAATTGATGCTGCTCCAACCACCTCTATTATTAGGAGATACAAATGGGACGAAGGCTGAGTCTTGGATTCTGAGCCTTGAGAGGTGCTTTGGGTTGCATTCCTATGGGAGAAACCTTAAAGAATGATTTTTTATTCACCTTCTTAGAGAAGGATCCTCCACTTGGTGGAAACATAAGGAATTCAAGGGGCATCTGGTTATAGATACCCTGACTTGGGATGCTTTTATTGAGATATTCAAAGCTAGGTATCTCTCATAATAGTTTAGACAATGTCGCATAGATGAATTCTATGATCTCCACCAGAGGGGACTCTCAGTAGCCCAGTATGAGGTAAGGTTTATTGATATCCTCCCTTAGGTTTAGTATATGAGGGACTAGAAGCTATAGATTAACTGATTTATAAAGGGGTTGAATCCTGCTATAGAATGTAAGGTACGCATGGTACCACTAGGAGATTTATCATTCACAATGGATAGAGAATTGGTAGTCGAGAAGATATTTGGAGGACCATGAGATGTACATGATATGTCACATAACCATAATCCTACATCTCAGGGTACAAGATATCAGAGACCCCAGAAGGGGAATCAAAGGTACTCATTGAGGTCATTTAAAACCCCACAGCTGTAGCAGCCACAACAGTCTCAATAGAGCTAGAGACACATGCCACCACATGGACAACAGGGGTCTAAGGCCAAGCAGTGGAAGTCACAGAGTCATAGGAAGGACCAATGACATCATGCACCTTATACATCTCCAACACAGACTCAAGAGTCCTCTAGCGGTGGGTACACCGGGTCTTCTAGGACAATAGGTTCACAATACTCTAGATCTATGGGCATCCATATTGAGGCACGTGTACCCTTTTAAACTTGTTGTGCCATGAAGAACATAGATAGGGAAATTCATCAGGGAGGAATTCAATGACCATCTATGTAAGAACCTAGAGTTTGAACATGGGAACGTCGCACAAAGTATTTGCAGTGGTTGATAATTTCCAAGAAGAGCATCAAGACAACATCATTGAGGCTACATGTATGATTGAAGGTAGTGATGTTTCTATCTTATTTGATATAGGAGCTACTAAATATTTTATTTCTCTATCAATGGTGGAGCATTGTGGGCTAGTGGCAGCTAGGAAAGTTGTTATATGGGAGGTAGAGTTAGCCTCAGGAGCTAGAGTTTTTGTTACCTCTATGGTTAGATATTGTCTGATTCAGATTGGTAACATAAACACCATAAAAGATCTCAGAGTTACTCCTATTAGATCGTACAGTCTAGTACTTGGCATGGATTGGCTATGTGCCCGCAAGGCCAAGTTTGATTTTAATTAGAAGAGGATAGAATGTTTGGATGATGATGACATTGCTATAGTAATATCAAGAGTCCACAGACCTATATCCATCTGTGTAATTTATGCTATGTAGCTTTAGCAATACATGTGGAAGGGATCTCAGTTGTATGCTATCACTATTAGTGATAGAGATAATGAGGTAGAGAAGGATCCCTTACTAGATGACCATCATATTCTTTAGGATTTTTCATATGTGTTTCCATCAGAGCTTCCTGGTATGCCTCCTTGTAGGGAAGTTGACTTTCACATAGATCTTGTACCAGGAGTAGAGCCAGTTTTGAGAGTACCTTATAGGATGACAATTAATGAGATTAACAAGCTCAAGATATAGCTTGAAATTTTTTTGCGAAAAGGACACATTCATTCTAGTGTTTCCCATTGGGGATAATTAGTGATCTTTGTAAAGAAGAAGGATAAATCTCTTATGTTGTGCATGGATTACAACCATTTGAATAAAGAAACCATCAAGAATCGATATCCACTTACTAGAATTGATGACTTATTTGATCAACTACAGGGTGCCCGAGTTTCTCAAAGATAGATATTAATTTGGAGTTTCACCAATTGAGGATAGTGGATAGTGATATTCACAAGATCACTTTGTGCACTAGAAATGGCCACTATGAGTTCGCTGTGGTTCTATTCAGTCTTATGAATGCTTTAGTTGTATTCATGAGTCTCATGATTGGAGTATTTTGTACCTACCTTCAAAACTTTGTTGTGGTGTTCCTTGATGATATATTAATATATTCTAAGGATGAGAGAGAGCACAAAGAGCACCTAACACAAGTCTTGTAGTGTCTGAGGGATAATCAGTTATTTGACAGCTTGTTAAGGTGTGCATTTTTTAAACCAGAGGTCAAATATTTGGGGCATGTGATATCTGGTGATGTGATCTCAGTAGAGCCATAAAAGATTGATTCTATTATAGATTAGATAACAACTACCAATGTGATGCAAGTGAGAAGTTTCATGGGTCTAGCCGGTTATTACTGATGGTTTGTTGAGGGATCCTCTCGAGTAGCACACCCCATCACTTCTCTTCAGCAAAAGGAAAACAAGTTTGAGTGGATGAAGAAGTGTGATAGAGCTTTTCCACACCTCAAGAGAGCACTTACCAGCACACCGATCCTCGATGTGCCAAAGCCTTCCACAAATTTTGTGATTTTCAAAGATGCTTGTTTGGATGGTTTAGGAGCAATTCTTATGCAAGGTCGTTGAGCTATAGCCTATGAGTCTAGGAAAATTAAGAATCATGAGCTCAAATACCCTACCCATGATCTTGATCTTGTAGTAGTGGTGCATGCCTTAGTAAGATGGAAAGATTTCCTCTTAGGATATCAGTTTGAGATTCATTCAGGCCATCATAGTCTTTATTAAATCTTCACTTAGCTGAACCTTAATGCTCAAAAAAGAAGATGGATAGAGTTCTTGTACGAATATGATTTTGATGTATATTATAGCAAAGGAAAATAGAGTTTTGTTGCATATTCCTTGAGTAGGAGACAACATGCGGTTTCTTCTATGTCCACAGGCATGGATTTGAGAGATCACATTATTCATCACTTATGTGAGGATAAGACATATGTAGAAATTAGTGAGTTGATTCAATCTAAGAGACCCCTTTGGGGGAAGTTTTCAGAGTATACATTGGAGTCCCATGGACTCTTGCATCATTAAGGATGAATTTATATGCCATCTTCCATAGGATTTCATGATTGTTTGATGCTAGAGGCTTATAGAGACCCTTACGCAACACATCCTAGAGTTAAAAATATGCATGCCAACTTGAGATAGTTGCATCATTGGCCAATAATGAGAATGCAGATTGCTGAGATGGTAGCTAGATTCCTAGAATGCCAGAGGGTGAAGGCCGAGAACTACCATCTAAGTGGTCTTTTTTAGCGTCATGAGATACCAGTGTGGAAGTGGGACACTATTTCTATGGACTTCATTGTTGGTCTTCCTATGTCATCCCACCGCCATGATGCTATCATGGTGATAGTAGAAGAGTTGACTAAAGGGGCTCACTTTTCACTTGTGCGTACTACCTTCACCCCACCATGAGTGAAATAGGTGTTATTGTGAGATATAGTCAGAATTCATGGAATACCCTGTAAGATATCTTGAATAGAGATTCTCTTTTCACTTCATCCTTTTGGACAGAATTATAGGCAGCTATGGGTACTAGACTCAATTTCAGAACAACCTATCACCCTGAGATAGATGGAAAAACTAAAAGGGTCAATCAGGTGTTAGAAGACATGCTACGTATGTATGTGATGGACCATTAGACCCGATGGGAGGCGTGCCTTCACCTAGTTGAGTTTTCCTATAAAAATGGGCATCATATATCTTTGGGTATGCCTCCTTACCAAGCTCATTGTGGTAGACCATGCAGGACACCACTCAGTTGGGAAAGGATCAAGGATGGAGTTTACATTTGTCCTAAGCTAGTAAGAGATATGGAGCAGCAGATAACCTTGATTAGGAAGCATCTCAGAGAGGCTCAAAATAGATAGAAGAAGTATGCAGATGTGAAGAGGATAGATTGAACCTAATTGGTTGGAGATAGGTTCTTCTTGAGAGTGTGACTGCATAAGAGTCCAATCCACCTTGGAAAGGGATCTAAGCTTGCACCTCATTTTTTTGGACCTTTTTAGGTCATAGAGAGGATAGGTCCAGTTTCATACCCTCTATATTTTCCACCTAGCCTCTGACACCTCCATGATGTGTTTCATGTTTCAGTTTTGAGGAAGTACATTTATGATGAGTCTCATGTTTTAGATTGGGGTGCCTAACAAATGGAGTCAAATGGATAGCTAGATTTGCATTCCATTCATAAATTGGCTCAATGGATGTTGGTCCTTTGAGGTAGAGAGCTAGACTAGGTTAGGGTTGACTGGGATTGTTATGAAAATTTTACAACTTCATGGGAGGATGCAACACAGATGAGGTCACCATTCCCCCACCTCTTTGATGAAATCAAGGAGGATGTTTATACCTAGAGGGGGAGGATGTGAGGCCTACCCCAGCCTATCATATCTTAAAACCATTTTCCCTTTATTATGAGCTTTAGTTGACACTAATTTTTATACACTTGGAATATTTGAACACATGTTATTATTTGAGGATCTCTAAGATCCCATTCTATGTTATTCACCAGTGATGCCTTATGTTAGTTAATGCAGATTATCTATATGTTTATGTTTTAATGATATAATATGAAGAATATGAATGTTAGATATTATCAAGATGTAGTTTGATTAAGATTTATGTTTATACATATGGATTAGATGCATATATTGTTTAATTTCAATGAATCATTGATGCAAATGTGAGTGAATATCTGTTGGTTTACATTATGTATTTTTCTATGTTTTAGGTGTTGATTTCTTGGACCTATTGATGTGTGCAATGAGTGTCTAGGAAATTTACCAAGGTACTAAATGGGGATTCAGGAATTGGCCTATGTAAATATCATGATGCTAATGTCCTGGCTATAATAAGAGACATGTACCTTGTTGTATCGTGTTTTATTCGTGAAAGTATTATGCATGATTGTATTTGATTCAATTTTGTAAATGTGTAAATAAGTCATTCTTTGTGTAATTATGTTGTTTCAATTAACACATGTATCCTTAATGTCTTGGCATGGATAGTAAATGTAACTATAAATCTAACGTAGGGATTGTTGGAAACTACAAATGAAGAAATTGTTATATTGCCTTTGATGTAAAACCTTAACTGGTAAGACAGTTGTTATCTAGTAAAGTACCATATAAATTAATTGATGAAGAAGATTTGAAAATAGGAGATAACATGAAGAATTGGTGAAATTGTTGAGTTATGAGAAACTACAATGGGTACTTGATGAGATTGCACCTTGGCAAGATAATATGTTGTTTATCATTAACACAAAGTGAAGATTGCAAGTCTAAAAGCTTAGTCTTGACCGAGTAACATAATAGAATATTAAGGAACTTATGGTTGTGTCGAGTGATGCATGTGTCGACTGAGCACTAGTACATGCAGAAAAAATATAGCATTGACTGAGCATCAACATTTACTGAACATTATTATTTTACCAAGTTTTCTAGTGATGACTGAGTGAAAGAACATAGTGATGACTGAGTGTTAGTATTTTGACACTTTGAGAAAGAATCTAGATCCCAGATGACATACTTGAATTCCCGGGATATGTAAAGTGTATTTAAGATAAGGATGATCATTGTGGAGAATTAAATGAAAATTTAATATGTATTTAACCATTTTTATTTATGGATTAAAGATGGATTATTTAGATATAATCTACAAGGTAGAAGGATAATGAAATGTTGGAAGGATTTGTTGGATCTGACTAAACCCTAATATCTATGGTGATGATTAAGCAAAAAAAGATCAAGCTACCTAATCAGAGAGGTATATGATTAACCTAATTGTAGGTTGTGTTAGTAGAGGTGGATTCAGTTGATTGGAAAATCTAAGTAGAAGGCTGAGAAGAGTAGTATAGGACTACACAATAGTGATTTCTTGACAAATTTCCAAGCAGCTCCGAGAGTTTAAGATGAGAATGGAGGCGAGTCAGTGAATTACCATTTGAGAAAAAGTGGATCTGTATTTGCAAAGTGGGATGTATATTTAAGATCAATCTACTGTTACTTTCTAACCATTATATCAGTCAAAACCCTTTTAACCAGGGTTGACCTAATAGTCATATTGTAAATCCTTTAATCAAGGTGACATTCTGATGGAATGATATAATTCCTCTAACAAGGCTCACTTTTAACAGGGTGATTAAATCTTTTAACAGGGTCACATTTAACAATGTGTATTGTAATCTTTAAGAGGGTTGGATCCTCATAGAGCTCACTTCAGAAGAGTGAAAATGTGGTAGCATGTTACTAGTAGTTTTTCCCCTATTGGGTTTCCATGTTAAATAATGGTGTCATACTTGTGTGAATGTTATTTGATGTGTTGTACAGTTAAGAGCATTATATTTTGCAAGTTGATTAATTTAGGACAGTGAACTGCAAGTTTATGTTACTGATTATGTTATAGGATGAGTGGATTGTTGAGTAGATCTAAGTTTTTTAAAGTGTTTGAAAGTTCAATTGGTACATCTAGACCTGTGGATAATTGATTCAACCCCTCCTCTTAGTTATTTTGAATCATTCTAACAATAGGTATCAGAGTATTGTTGGTGCTTGTGAAGACAAGTTTGAAGGTACTTGAAGCTAAAGATCAAGATGTATAAAAAGGAGGTACCAAGGCTAAACAAGGAGAACATCCATGCATGGAAAATATTGATGAAGCTACACCTATCTGGAATTGGAGAAGAAACAAAATACTATTTGGAAAATGATTACATAAATGTGCTGACAATGTTGACAACTCAATAGATGAAAGAAAAGAAGGAACACTATCAAGCAATGTTGGAGATTGCATCAGCCCTAAGTTATCCTAAATTTAAAGATATAAAAGACTATAAAATTGCAAAACAAATGTGGGACACACTAGCAACTATCTTTGGAGGTGATAAAAATTTACTAAGAGACAAATCTAAAAGCTTGAGAGGTAAGTTTGATGAAATGAGAATGTTAGATGGTGAAACTATTGTTAAATATTGCAGCTGAGTTAAGGAGGTTGTGAATTTTATTAGAGGAGCTAATGGAACTATTAATGATGACAATGTTATTTAAAAGGTATTGAAAACCCTACTTCTTATTTATGGTATTAGAGCATCTACTATACAGGAACTGATATGTACTCATGGTAACAACTTAACTCTGCAAGGTCTAGTTGGTATACTTACTTCTTTTAAGTTATAAAATTTTGATAATTTCACCACTCACAATGTTGATTCTGCATTCAAATGAAAGTTAACTCTACATAAATCTAAGAAATGAAAAGAAAGAAATGTGAATAGTGACAATGAAACTTCTGATGAGGATCTTGATGAACTTATGGCTAGAATTCTACCGAGAAAAAAATGAAAAATCAAAGGTAATATTCCTATAATCTATTTTTTATGTAATAAAGTTGGCCATATTGTAGCAAGATGACCTGAAAGGAATGACAAGGATGAAAGAGGAGAAAGAAAGTACAAAGACAAAAGGGATGACATAGATTTCATAAGGTATAAGGAGTATACGAACAAAGGTAAGAAATCATGTTATATTTCTAAAGAAGAAACTGATAGTGAATCTGATGACAATGATATAGAAGTTGTTTATGTCGCTATGAAATATTATTGTGATAAAGATGAGAAAAGTGCACTTATTTCATATATGAGTAAAGGTGACAGATGGATAATTGATAGTGATTTCTCACATCTTATGGTTGGTGATAAAAGTAAGTTTGAAACCTGAAATCATTGTAGAGGTGGTAGTGTTAAGTTTGGTAATGATAAACCAAGTCTTGTGAAAGTAAAAGGATCAATAAGATTGACTAAAAAGATCAAATGTGATAATTCTTATTGGGTGGATGGTCTTAACTGTACTTTGTTGAGAGTTGCTAATTTGAAAACTTCTAGATACCGAGTTGAATTCCATCATAAGAAGGCTAAAATATTTGATGCTACTGGTGAACTAATTGGAAGTGGAGAACAGAAAAGAGGTAATTTGTTCTATCTATCTCTATCTAATGAGATATGTTTATTTGTATAATATGATGATGTATGGTTATAGCATAAAAGGTTGTTTCATCTAAACTTTCACAATTTTGTAAACATTAGTAAGATAAAAAGAGTAAGAGGGTTACCAAGATTGAAGAAACCTGCTAATGTTATGTGTAAGCAATGTCATTTGTGAAAAATGACAAAGTATAGTTTTAAGAGAAAAACCTATACTTATGATGATGTTTTGGAATTAGTTTATACTGACCTTTGTGGACCTATTGGTGTGCAAAGCTATTATGGTGATAAATATTTCATATTACTTGTTGATTATTACTCTAGAATGATGAATGTAATGTTTCTCAAAGAAAAATATGATGCGTTTCAGTTGTTTAAGTGGTATTTGGCAAAAGTTGAAAAAGAGACAGGTAAAAGCTTGAGATGCCTGAGATCTGACAGAGGAGGAGAGTTTATTTCTAATGTGTTGAACTTATTCTGTAATGATAGAGGAATTAAAAGATAGATGTTTGCCCCAATGAATCCCCCAAAGAATGACATAACTAAGAGGAGTGCATAAATTATGCATTGTGCTAGAACAATGATGATATAGAAAAATGTAACACAAAAGTGCTGGAGGGAAGCTGTAAGTACAACTATCTATACCTTGAACCAAGTACAAGTCAAGAAAGGTACTAAAGTTACACATCGTGAGTTATAGTATGGATACACACCTAATGTTAAATAATTTAAAGTTTTTGGAAGAAAATTTTATATACTCAAGGATAGTAGAAATGGAAAAATTGATGCTAAAATTGATGAAGGCATATTCCTAGGTTATTCCATTAAGACAAAAGAATATAAGTGTTTAAATTCTAACACTAACAAAGTTGTGGAAAGTGAAAATGTCATAATTAATGAATGTGAAGAAAATAATGATGTTGGATAAAAGAAAGAACCTATAGGTTCCATATCTTTCATTTACATGAACGAAGGAGAGCCCAACTTTTTACCTGGACTAGAAAAAGAAATTTCTGAGCAACAACAAGAAACTTTCGAGTCACAGAAAGAGGTTGCCGAGAAAAATGAGGCAACTGATGAGCAATTTGAAGAGGAAATAGAGACACAAAATGAACCTAAAGATAATTTTCATGATGAACCTGAAGAACAATATCAAGAAGAAAGGAGGCCAGAGCCTACACTAGAAATGTATGTAAGAAGACATCATAAATAGATCAAATCATTAGAGAAAAAGATTATGAGGTCATCACAAGAATCAATTGAAAAATAAGACATGTTTATTATTTGAATTTGAGCCTAAATAAATGAAAGATTCTTTGGATAATGAAGATTGGATACAGTCCATGAATGAAAAAATTGAGAAAATAGAGAAGAACAAAACCTGGACACTAGTACCTAGACTAAAGGACAAGAATGTTATTGGAACAAAGTGGGTATTTATAAATAAGTTGAATTAGCATGGAGAATTCATAAGAAATAAGGCTAGATTTGTATGCAAAGGGTATGCACAAGAAGAAGGCATTGACTATGGTGAGACATTTTCCATAGTTGCTAGATCGGAAGGAGTTAGAACTTTACTGGCTTATGCAGCTTACAAAGGATTCAAAGTATATCAGATGGATGTCAAATCAACATTTCTGAATGGAATACTGGAAGAAGAGTTATACATTGAACAAGCTGGAGGATTTGTTGATTGAAGCAACATGAATATGGTTTGCAAGCTACATAAAGTGTTGTATGGATTGAAGCAAGCCCCCAGAGCATGGTATGAGACATTTCACAATTACTTAGTCAAAATTGGTTTCACAAGGACAAATGATTATAGTAATTTGTACTTGAAGATTGAAAAAGGTAAAGATATACTGTTAGCTGAAATATTTATTGATGATATCATATTTGGAGGATAAGATAGTTTAAGCCAAACATTTGAAAATGAGATGCAAACCGAATTTGAGATGTCTATGTTTGGAGAGATCAAATTATTTGTTGGTTTGCAAGTATATCAGATGAGGAAAGGAATCTACATTACTCTTTCTAAATATATCAAGGAGATACTAAAAACCTTTGGCATGGAGGACTCCAGACCTATAAACACACTCATGGCTACTGAACAGAAACTATCACAGAATGATGAGACAACTAAAGTCAATCAAACCCAGTATAGGTGAATGATTGGAAAGCTACAATATGTTGTTCATTCCACACCAGATATTGCATTAGTAGTTGGGATTGTTGCAAGTTTTTTTCCCAAATCATAAGGATAGTCACATGATGGTAGTGAAAATGATACTGAGATATCTGAAGGGGATAAAGGACTATGGATTGTAATATAAGAAGAATGAGAAGTTTGAATGGAAAGTTTATATAGATGCAGATTGGGCAGGAAATGTTGATGACATAAAGAGTACAAGTGGTGGTGCATTATTTCTAGGAAAAGAGATTAGTATCTTGGACAAGAAAGAAAAAAAACTATATTTCTCAATCTATAGAAGAGGCTGAATATGTTTTAGTGATAGTTAATTATTCAAACATACTATGGATAAAGCGATTGTTGAAAGGAATGATGGAAGAAATCGCTGAACTAGTTGTTATTTTCTATGATAACACAAGTGCTATCAATATATCAAAGAATCTTGTGATGCACACAAAGATCAAGCATATTTCTATCAAGTATCATTACTTGAGAGAGCTAGTACACGACAAAGAAGTAAGATTAGAATATGTGAATACAAAGGAATAGTTAGCAAATATATTTACTAGAGAATTACCTAAGAATGAACCTAAGAATATCAAATATAAAATGAATTGTATAGAATATCAAATGAATTATAGAGAAAATATAGTGTTGATCAAGCATCAGAATTTACCGAGCATCAGTAATTTATTGACTTATCTAGTGATGACTGAGAGGAAAAGCACACTAATGACCGAGTGTCAGTATTTTGATAGTTTGAGAAAGAATTGAGATCTCAGCTGAGATAGTTGAATTCTTGGGATATGTAAAGTGTATTTAAGATAAAGATGATCATTATGGAGAATTAAATGAGAATTCAATATATGTTTAACCATTTTTATGTATGGATTCAAGAAGGAGTTTTGAGATGTATTCTAGAGGGTAGAAGGAGAACAAAATGTTTGAAGGATTCATTCAATCTTACCAAACCCTAAGATATACAGTGATGATTAAGAAACAAAAGATTGAGCTACCTAATGAGAGAGGTATAATATTAACCTAGTTAGAGGTTATGTTAGTAGAGGTTGATTTAGTTGATTGGAAAATCTAAGCAGAAGGTAGGGAATGTTGAGAAGAGCAATATATGACTACACAATACTGATTGCTTGACAGATTTCCATGAAGATCTAAGAGTTTAAGATGACAATGGAGGCCAGTCAGCGAATTAGAATTTGAGAAAAAGTGGATCTGTATTCGCAAAGTGAATTGTATGTTTGAGATCAATATATTGTTACTTTCTAACCATTGTATCAGTCAAAATCCTTTTCACCAAGGTTGACCTAACATTCATATTTTAAATCCTTTAATTAAGGTGAAATTCTAATAGAATGATCTAAGTAATCTAACAAGGCTCACTTTTAAAAAGGTGATTAAATCCTTTAACATGGTCACACTTAATAGTGTGTATTGTAACCTTTAACATGGTTGTCTCCTCACAGATCTTACTTCAGAAAAGTGAAATTTTGGTAGCATGTTACTGGTGGTTTTTACCATATTGGGCTACCATGTTAAATGATGGTGTCATACTTATGTGAATGTTATTTGATGTGTTGTACTATTAGGAGTTTTTTTATTCTGCAAGTTGATTAGTTTAGGACAGTGAACTACAAGTTTATGTTACTTATTATTCTATAGAGACTGAGTAGATTTTTTAGTAGATCTAAGTTTGTTAAAGTGTTTGAAAGTTCAATTGGTACATCTAGATCTGAGGATAACTAATTCACTCCCTTTGAGTTATTATGAATCATTCTAATAGGGGTTACTTAGTATAGTTACCATGCTTACCCTAATGGTTAGGGAGGTCAATTTGAGTCAAGAAAGTTGAATTACATGGGTTAACTTCAGGTGGGGTTTAAGAGGTCAAATAGGCTTATAGAAGGTGGGTTAGTTTTGACTACCCTACTTGGTACCATAGGGGGTAGGGGTCAATGTTATCTCATAAAGAAGCCTAGAACTCATTAATGTAACCCCTAAAATATCCCATTTAAAAAGTGGCAAAAATAAGAGTTTGGAAAATTTGGACAAAAAATCCTATTCTTCCCATGTGTGCCTTAAAATCCATTTGTGAGGAATAAGGCAAGTGGAGAGATGGGGGAAGAGCTTAGTCGCTTCCCTATTAATGTTGAAAACAAATATTATTAGAATAGAGACTTTTTAAGGGGTTTTGGGAGGAAAGGAAGGGTTGTTCACGCACTCTCTACCTTTAGACACATTTTTAGAATTAGAAGAGGAATCAGACAACACATAAAGGGGAAAGCTCATCTCAAACTTAGTTATTTACCTTAAGCTTAGACTAAGCTAGTTATATATATATATATATATATATATATATATATATATGTATGTATGTATGTATATATATGTATATATATGTATGTATATGTACATATGTATATATGCATGTATATATGTATGTGTGTGTGTGTGTATATATATATATATGTATGTATGTATATACATATATATGTATATATATGTATGTATGTATATATATATATATCTATATATATATATATATGTATATGTATATAACAAACAGAGCACCGGCCAATCATATGGAAGTCATGACTTGAGGTAGGCATTCAAACTTTGTCTTCTCATTAACTCAATTTCATTTTGATGACATTTGTTGATCTGATGACACAATATGAATGTTAATACTGACATTGTTTACATCTTTGCATTTGGAATGCTTGATGACCCGCGAGCTTCGAGAGCTAGAGCATCGTTGCTATTACCTTCAAGGTGTTGTGTGAAGTGTTTGATCTCTCTTTATTTGTTTTGTTGTTGATTTTCACTATGTGGTACTCCCCGTTTATGATCATTTCATGAGGTAATGTCTTGATGGCTTGTGGGCTGAAAGCTAGGGCATCATGCATTGTTTATGAGCTCACTATTTGAGCACCACATGACCTTGTTATGAGCTCTGTTTGTTATATACATATACATATATACATACATATATATATATATATACATATATATATGTATATATATATATAT
>MU223775.1:1415786-1430101 GCA_018584345.1 Thuja plicata | reverse complement strand
CAAAAGGTTATATTCTGCAACCTAGAATAGGAATCAATACAATTCACTAATCTATGTTATAGATATACTACACTTGAATGCAGAAAATTGAATAGGATTGATAACAAAAGATCATAACAAGATGTATGAGAAATAGGCCAAAATTATTCTTATAAAATTTTATGGACAATTACTTGAATGATTTTTAGAATAATGGAAAGGAATACATGCATCCTCTTGCACAAAATCGATACTCAACATGAACTAAATGGGTACAAAATGCATAAAGAAGGCTATAGGAACAAAATAGTTCACTAAAAGCTCTTCTCTCCAAATTCTGAACCCCCTACTAATGAAGCAAGAGCTCAACTATATAGCTCATGAAGCCAATTTCAAAAATCACTCCTCCCTCCAAAAATACCCTCCAAAATAGAAAGTTACTAATCTTAAGGCTTAATTAGTGCCCAAATTTAAGCCCTAGATCTAGCCCCTAAAGTTGGTGTATGAAAGACTTACATCCTTCTACATAATTTACCAACTTATTACAAAATACATTACAAGCCCATCAAAACTAACCCAAAATGCATAAACCCCATTAAATACATAACCTAACACACAACATAACCTGATACCATGGCATAAAAAACCCTAACTCCAAACCGACATCATAGTCAACAACCCTAACTCCATTTGAAATAAACTTGATACACAGTCAAGCACATAACTAAACTTGAATACAACTTATGATCGATATGACCCAACCCATTGTGAAATATATTTATTTGTCATGGCACTTAAGTTGCTATCGTGGCTCTGCTTGGGGAATGTCGAGGCACTGCAACTAATAGGGAATTGAATTTCTTTGTCAGTGGAGTTGAAAATTTTGTAAAAACACTGCATAATGTTGTTGCATCTAATTTGTATTTGGTTATGGAGGTAAAGTTTAGGGTTTTCTACTGCACCGCCATGCTTGTGGTTTGAATCTGAAACTATATACCATGATGTATGGTGTTGTATTTGCAACATGGACAAGCTAAGAAGCTCAGGCTTCTTGCTCTTAACTTGGGCTTTTCATGAGTTACAACAATGTATGCCATACAGTATGGCATTTTCTCTGTGCATTTCTTTCAAAGAATGCTAGAGTTTTGGGTCTCTTTATGTTGCACTTGTAAATATGGAAAGCTCAAGCTCTATGTAGACTATGAGTCTTGACCGCAACTTTCACTATATGGTGATGCATGGTGCCTATTTGTAACTTGAAAAGCTCGGGCTCTCGGTGCAACTTCTGTAGCTTCTTCCAAATCTTAATCCATGACATATGGTGCCTTCTCTATAGTGTTAACTTGGCCTCTCCATGCTTTAACTATTCTGATAACTTGGGTTTGATATCTTCGGCTATCAATACATGTTGAGCTTTTATGCTTTTACTTTGTGTTATGTTGAACTTGACCTTCATCCTTTCGAATTGGTCTTCACCCGTGACACATGGCACTCTTCTGCATTTGTTTCTCCAACATGTTTGACATATGTAATACTAGATAAGTAGTTCTTGTCCCATTCTCTACAGCTTTAATTGAAATAAATGCATTACTATAGTCGATCACTATGAACTTTTGCATATTTAGTTAAGATCTTGGGTTTTAATAACTCCAATCTTTTTGGGTTCTAACAAGATTTACAATTCTCGTAGAAAATATAGGTTACATTTTTCTTCTTTGTATGTTGAACTTGTGTTGTTTCACTTGGAGTTCCACCATGTAGCTTTAATTTGTAGCATGCAACCCTATGTTTACTTTAAGTCACTCTCTGTTGCTAACATCTTCATTATTGCAAACTGTGTGTTTGATGAAAAACAACAAACTTGAGATACCCACATGGATCTTTTGTGTCAGTTTTAATGTAAACTTGAAACATATGCAAACTTGTCATTCTATTTTTGAGAAATTTTCCTTTGTTGGCTGTAGACTCCATTTAATGTTTCCTTCTGTTAGCTCTATTCAATGCTTTCTTTGAAGTTTGACTGTAATGTCTTTTGGTCCACTACCATACTGTCATAAAACATGAAACCTTTACACTATGGACTTTGATGAAGCCGTGAGCCTTCTTTTATTGGACTAAACATATTACATGTTCAATATGCAACATAATATAACCCTTTTTCTAAACTTTTATTATTATTATTATTATTATCTAAACATTTTAAGAATATGCAGTTTCTCTTAGTGCAAAAATACACTGTATGTTTAACCTTATATATATCATCACCCATGGGGTTTGAGCATGGACTCATGAATCCCATGGGAAACATTCATGACCTGAAACTCATCCCAAACATGTACATCCCCTACTCTGCATATGCTCGGCCCCATCCCCTGAATACACTGAATTTTCAATTTTATTGAAACATGAATAATAATAGCATGTTAGTTGATGGATACACACTATATTAATAACAACATGTTTTAGATGATGGCCTCACATGTTATTGTCATTTCAATACACCAGAATAACACTGTTTGCCTTACACTCTGCATAGAACATTACTTCATATTCACATCAGGCATATGGATACTCTACTTGACCTCCTTTTTTGAAGAAATGAAATACCACAACATCATTGACCCTTCAATTGGTTTAGAGCCATGAAATGAATACACCCTATTTTGCTCCATTTTCATAAAGATGTGCATAAATAGATATCAATATTTCATGTGCATATTCCTTTTAATTTGTTTGCAGAAATAGATATCACTATATTGATTTCTTATCTCATTAAACAATATTGACATGATGTACTCATTTAATGCCAACAGTATATGCATATGTTTTTCTCTCATCTTGACACAATATAGCCATTTCTTTAAATGTACACTCTATGACATCATATAAATACACTATTACTCTAATTCTTGCACATTGTTTTTCAGTTGTATCTCATATGCAGATTATCAATTCTGTTATATACCTTCATTTCTTGAAAACCATACTATTATGTAAACATAAATAGAAACACTTCATAACATGAGACTAATGATGATATGATTAATTATTAAGCATGCATTTTCCATAATTGACTCCCATTCACATGTCTTTTCTACATTTGCATACTTACTGTAACAACATTACTTCAAATTCATCATGCATGATGATAGTTAACATTTTATCCTCCATCTATGCATATCTCTTCTTAGGACCCTTTATTGACCATGTGTCTCATATAGCATCATCGTATCATCCTTCATGCATTGTATCCTCCTCTTATACATTTTCATGAACTGTAACCTCTTGTGATGCACACAAATTTCTTGTATGAAATATCTTATGTGAAGTTCAATCATGGGCTTGTCAAACTCATTGCATTTCTTTTGTTATCTACATTTAGTTACTTGTTTACGTATTGCACACACATCACCAATCAACCTGTTAGGCTAGCAAACAAAATGAGCCAAATAATGTTTGTGTGTGAGTGTCATATGAGATGATACTCATTCATGAATGTTGGTTGGTTTGTTTTTGTTTGTTAAACTAACATGCTGATGTCATTCTAAAAAAAAGGTTGCTCAGATATCTAGCTTTGAAAATAAGAACAATATACATCAGAATGACCATTAATATTAAAAGGTTTCATGTTTAAAAACAAGTCCCTTTAATACTATCTTTCACTTAGTGTGGATGCACATTTCCTTATTATATTGAATTTACCAGATAGATATGCAACATTGATAGAATTGATTGTAGTTGTATGTTGTTTGAGTGTCATGCATTGCTTAGATCCAGCTGGATCTAACACCATTTCTCTCTCATGATGCAGGTGAAAAACCCTAAAGACTTAGTGGAGATGAAGACCTGATCCTTGAGACCTAAGACCTGATAGACAACCAGCTAACAACAAACATACAATAAGGTAATGCATGGGACCCCTACTCCATAATTCTATCATGCTTTCTATTCTGCAAATATACTTTTTGATTGACATGAAATATGAAATATGAAAGGACACTTGTATACTACATTTAGTTTGAATGCACAATGTACTGATCAATTATAAATTTAAAATTTTGAAATGTGATCTATACTTAGAGTACAATAATGAAATATTATAATGAATGCAATAATTAAATGTTAATCAACAATACTTTAAATATAGTGTTAATTGGACCCTTAAAATACAATATTTTCCTATTTTTGTTTATTTTTATGTATGCTATAATTTTGGGTAACATTTTTGGTTACCTCTCTTGGATGTCTACCTGTTAGACATGACCTATGAATCTTATCCTTGGGAAATATATTTAGAAAACTAGAAACCATGAATGCAACCTTTATTGAAATGAAAATGCATCTAATCTAGACCTATGCAAACTGAAGACCTACTACTTGGACAACACTTATTGAAAGTGAAACTAGACTAAACCTAACCCTTAGAGAAAAGCTTGAGGTGTATTCCATTAACTAGAATCTGCAGAACTTCTCCATTAGCTATAGACAATTGGAAAGCATTATTATCTTTGTAAGTTGTAATAACAAAAGGGCCTGTCCAAAAAATGTCAAATTTATCATGTTGACCTGGTCTTCTCTGTATCACATTCCACTTGAGTACTAAATCCCCTTCCTTGAAGACTCTGGGTGTAGCCTTTCTATCAAAAGACCTTTTAGTTTTCTCCTCTCTTAACTCCATGTTCTTCAATGCTTTTCTTCTTTCTTCTTCAAGCCGTAGCAATTCAACATATCTTAGCTTAAGAGGATCTTCCTCTTCAAACATCATCATTTATCAGCTAGCTGTAAAGTGGGAAACACAGTAGAAATTTGCAATCTTTCCTCCTTATCATAAACCAGAACATAGGGTGAACTCCCAATAATCTGTTTTGGTGTGATTCTATCCAGTCATGAGACTGCCTTTAGTTTAGAGTGCCAATCTCTCTTATTTTCCTCCAAATTATTTTTGATGATCCTAATTAGGTTTTTATTAGTAGACTTTGAAAGACCATTACCCTGAAGATAATAGTTAGAAGAAGTATTTAGATAAATGTCATTTTTAACAACGCACTCTATTATAGTTGAACCAACAAAAGCTAAAGCATTATATAAAATTATTGATTGAGGAATACCAAACCTGGCTACAATATCATCATAGAACTTCAACACAACAGATCCAGTAGACTCCTTCAATGCAATGGCCTCAGTCCATCTGGTAAAATATTCTGTAGCAATAAAAATCCATTTATGACCTATACTAGAATTAGGATTTATTGGACCTATAAACTCCACCTCCCATTTATTAAATGGCTGATCCACAATGATTGACTTTAATGGCAATGCTACCAACTTTTTCTTTCCTACAAACAGAGCACACTTTTGACATTTTCTTGCCCAAGAATGATTATCTTTAAATAAATATTACCAGTAATAGCCAGCTCTTAGAATTTTCTAGGTTGTAGTTTTAGGACTAAAATGCCCTCCACAAGATCCATCATGAAACTTAGATAAAATCTTGTTTTGATCACCATAGTCTATGCACTTGAGAAGCATACCAGAAAAATCTTTCCTATAAACAATATCATCAATTAGAACATAAGGAATATATTTTAACCTGAAGTACCTTCTTTTGGCTTTATCAAGATTTATTGGACATTGACCAGTTTGTAGAAATCTGGTCATATCTGATAACTAGGATGTTGAATCATTGATTAACACATAATTACCTTGGAGTAAGGTAACCTCTTCAGTGGCTTCAACCTTATCTTCTTCTTTTTCCATCTGAGCACACAAACCTTTTCCTGTAACTAGATTGGTTACATGAATTTGCACATCATATTCCATAACCCTTTTTATCCATCCTACTCTCTTTTCATTGACATCTTTGTTCAATAAGAACTCTTTAATGCAAGGATGTGCAACCGTCAGATGTATTTTATTCCTAGCAACTAAATTCTTAAACTTTTTTAAAGATTTAATAATAGCTAGCACATGTTTCTCAACAAAAATGTACCTTTGCTCATAATCATCCATACCTTTGATGAAAAATGCAACTGACTACTTTTGTTTGTCCTCATTCCTTTGTACCATCATTGTTGAAACAGTGTCAAAAAAACCATAAGCATATAAAATAAAATCCTTAGAGAAATCAAGATTTGTTAAAGTAGGGGTTGATGACAAAGGCTCCCTAATTTTTCCAAAACTTCTCTTTCCCTCATCAGTCCATCTTAAAGGTACATCTTTCTTCAGCATAGCAGTCAAAGGTTTTAACAATTTTGCAATATTAGGGATAAAATTTCTAACAAAATTTATCCTCCTAATAAAACTCTGCAATCCTTTATGTTGGAGATTTGCTTTTGTACAAATTGTTGATTGTATGTTTGTCATTGATGACAACATATAATATACAGCAGTGTCCTATAAGAAATTATCAGTAGAGATGTTTTGGAGCCTTGCGTGTTTATTTCCATGGTGTACACATGTTTTGGTTGCTGTGCATTCACGCAGAGTCAGATATGTAGTTTCAGTTGAGTTATGTTATTCTGTTGTGGCAGTTACAGTTTCTAGAGATTATTTGTTAAGAGTTGACGTAATTACATTATTTCTTGAGTTGCGCCTATCTTCAAGATATGCATGTTTTTAATCATGTTTATTTATGAGTTAATGATAATTATCTAAAGGTTCTAAATGTATTCTAAGAGAAGTGGGATGATTGAGTTAATTTGATAGAACTGACTATGAGAAGCATCGCGTCTATTCAGTTTGAGTTGCGTGGTTCTAATAAGGTTGCGTTCTTGATTTGGCTAACTAAATAAGTATTGAAGGGAATCCTAAAGCTGACTAAGATCAAATCTTTTGGGGAAGATACTTATAGTAGTTCATTTGGTGAACGCTAAGTGTGAATGATAAGAAAAGAGACAGAAAAAGTATAGAATAGAATGTCCATTGTTTTGGGACAGTAAAGAAATTTTACTCATCAAGAAAAGATCTATGTGAAGAAGTGAAAGAATACAATACACTGGAACTGGTCAAGATAACAGGTCTACTCAAATAGTTCATTTATCAGATATAGTGCATATCTGTTTTACTGAAGGTTGCAGCCTTCATCATTTTAGTAGTGAGCTTTTGGACAGTGAGACCTCACCCCTAAAATTGTTACTTATAAAAGACTCCTAACAGGGTCAAACCCTTAACCAGGTCACTATATTTATTACATTGTAAAGAACAAGTCCTAATAGGGTTGCAAGATCTTCTAACACAGATAATTATAGTCAAGTATAATTTATTTGTGGCTGCTAACTCCCACCGGGGTTTTTACCTATTTGGTTTCCCCATAACCAAAATTGTTGTGTTCTATCTTCTATTACCTAAATGTGTTAATGCTTAATGTTATTCTATAATTAATTGGAGAAAAGAGTTAAACTAGTCGATAACTGATTCACCTCTCCTCTCAGTTATTCCTTGGGACTATTCCAACACTTTCTTATGTTTTGGCAATGACAAGTCCAGAATTGCATGAATCCTTTCAGGATCAATAGTTATACCTTCTTTAGACAGACGGTATCCTAAAATTTTACCTTCATGAACTGCAAAAACATACTTTTTGGGTTAAGAGAGATTCCAAACTCTTTGCATCTATGTAGCACTTGTCTCAGATGATCTATGTGTTGGTTTTCTACCTTGCTGTAAATTCTGACATCATCTAGGTAAACAAGAACAAACTTATACATTATATTTTTATAATCCATGTCCATAGCCTTTTGGAATGTGGATCTTGCATTTGATAAACCAAATGACATTCTCAGGTATGCCATTGTTCCCCATTTAGTTGTAAAAGAATTTTTAAATTGAACTTCATCTCTTACTAGTACTTGGTTATAGCCTGAATAACCATCAAGAAGAGAGAATCTTTCAGAACAAGAGACATATTGTAAGATTTGTTGCATGGATGGAAGAGGGTGCCTATCTTTTAGAGATTCCCTATTAAGGTCTCTAAAGTCTACACAAAGTCTTATCTCTCCATTCTTTTTCCTTACTAGTACTAAATTGGAAACCTAGGATATGTGTTTGATAGGAAATATGATACCACCATCCATCAGTTTATTCAACTCTTTCAATATTAAGGGATCTAACTTGGGCTTAATAGGCCTTTGCCTCTATCTGATTGGCCTAGCATTTGGCTTGAGTTCTATAGTATGCCGGGTTAATTAGGATCAAATCCTTTGAAATAAGGATAATCCCATGCAAACACATCATTATATTCTCTAAACAAATCAATAAGCAATTCTTTTTCTTCAGGAGAATTAATTTTACCAACCATCAAATACTTGTCCCTAAATATCTCCACCTCTTCATAGTGATCTTCCTTGATCAGAAAGCTGGTTTTATTCCTTTTGAATTGATCATCAAAGTTAAAAGCTGACTCTAGGCTGACCAAACCCTTTGGAAGCTTATTAGTCTTCAGCTGAATGATTTGATATTCTATTTTTCTGATTGAGTTTGTCATTTTTAGAAGCTGAGAAATCTTTTGTTTATGTAATAAAACTTAAAATATCTTCATCAGTGTTAAAAACCCACCAATTGATATCATTATCTAGGATGGAAGGCCTCACAAAATTTTTGACATGTTACTAATCTGAGATCTGTCCTTTATTTTTAGTAATTGAAACATGTGCACCAATACCAACCAACCTATCAACATGCTGATTTTTTTTCTAGCTATAGAAATGAGGATAAATGCATCAAAATCGTGTAGAATATCAGATACTCTAGATTTTTACAACTTCAAAAGAACATTTTAATAGCATTGATACCTCTCACATGTTCTAGTATTAACTCACTATCCCCAAATGCCCTCAAGCATTTGATTTTTCTTTTCCTTGCCCATTCTAAACCCTGCATAAGACTTTCATATTCAGCCACATTGTTAGACCATGGAAAAGATAATTTTTATGTAGCATAAAATTTATCACCATTAGGTGAAACTAACATAACCCCTACACCAACACCATCTTTATTCCTAGATCCATCAAAATATAAGTCCCATAGCTGGTTAGATAGTTCAGATCCAGAACCTTGATCTTTTATCAGATTAGGCAAAACTACATCAAATTCCAAAATCACATAGTTACTAAAACCAACATCAAACACATCATCAGCTTTATCATTTCTATTTTACCATTCATCCAAAACAATATCAGGATACTCCTCAGTTTTTGTGTTATAAGATGAATTATCATTAATCTCCTCTGAATAAATAATCACACAACTTGCTTTAATAGGGCTGGGATTATAATGCTTTATGTGATCATTGGCCCATAAATCTAATTTTATGGTTACCTTAGTACCATATCTAGTTCTGAAAGACATGTGAGACCAATCTGATGATAAACATCCATCTATTTTCACTGTAAAGTCCCTTGATAGGCATAGGGAAAAATAAGGTGGCAGGTCTATGACATAAATATCTTGAGGAATTGAGAAATTTGGACATGAGTGTAAGGTCAAGCTTGCATTTTTAACAACCCCTAAGGTCTTGACACAAGTACCATCAAGCTCGACCACTCCTTTCTGAAGAGGTTCATACTTTAAATCCAACAAGTCAACTATTTTCTTTGGCATGACAGTGCTGGTTGCGCCACTATCTATCATACAATTATGCACTAATTTGTTTCCAATGACCAAAGAAACATAAAAAGGAGGAGGCTTATTATTTGGAGGTTTCTTACCTTCCTTTTCTATTGTATTTTGCACATTTTCCATCATTTTATCAATTGGCACTACTGATTGCTTCAAATCTGCAATTTTTTTACTTACTTGTGCTGCTAGTTTCTACTCTTTAGTAAGCTTCTTTTCTTCTTTAGTTTTTTTTTCCTGAACTTTAGAGGGCTCTGAATCAGCCATAACCACTATAGGAGGCTTTTGAACAGCTTTCTATGAACTTGCTATCCCTTTAGACAACTATTCCTTCAATAAATGAGTTCTCCCTGGAATGGATAATGAATCCCACATAGAAATAGACACATTCCTCTTCTTCATATTATCAACAATATTATAGGGAACAACAAACTGTACCTTCTAAGGGGATTTACCAATGGTCTGATCCACCTACTTCTGATGTTGTTTTTCTTTGTTCACAAGAGTGGAGTGATCTTTTAGAATAGAAATAGGAGGAATGAGTGGTGATTGAGTTGTGGCAACAATCTTAGCAGCTGACTTCTCTGACTCTAGAGCTCTTTTCTTAGGTCTTGTATTGGCTGATATAGGTGAATTATTACTCACTCCATAGAAGTCTTCCTCTTTCCAATTTAGAAATACAGTGTCAAGAGCAGTTAGGTCCGGCTATTATTGAGTCTCCTCACTAGATGCAGTAGGTTGTGAATCAATCACACTTTGAACCATTAGGGCTTGATTAAGCACTCCATTAGTGCACTTAGAATGATTGTGGGGTTTCCCTCAAGGATAGAACCATTCATAATCAGTAGTAAGGTTATTTTGGTTAGGAATAATATCCCTAACAATATTAAGAGGTGTGGGATTATAAGGTCTTTAAGGCTTTTGGTTCCAATTTTTCCTATTAGCATTGCTATTTCCTTGGTATTTCTACTTGTTACCTTGGTAAGTGGGCTGATTAGGTTGCTAGGATGAAGAACTAGCAAACTAGTTTTGCGTATGGGCTATTGAATTTCCTTGAGCTTGCTACCTTTTCAAGTTTACCAACTAATTTTTGAAGGTTTGTAATAAGTTCTCAATCTTTTGCTGGCTATCTTTTATGCTTTCCAACTCATTAGAAGGGGCAATGGGCATTATCTCTTCATTTTTATAAGATGGTAATGGCATATTGGATAGGATGCTAGGAAAGAAAGGCATAGGTGGCCTAGGAGCTATCTTCCCTACCTAAATAAGACTATTTTATGCCCTAATTGCAATTTCAAAAGCTTGAGGTAAATAAGTTCTCCCCATAGATTGGATCATAATTGAAATGTCACTATTCAGACTTTTAGGGAAGTAAAAAAATGTATATTCAATAGAGGGTCTTACCGTGGTAGGAATCCTATTCCAAGTCTTTTGAAATCAGAGATTGAAATCACTCATCTCTTCTTGTGGAGCCCTTTTAATAGTAGTTAGTTGTTCCACCAAAGAAAGATTATCAGATTTATCTTCAAAACATTTAGACAATTCCTCACGTAGTGTATCCCATGTAGCAATTGATCTAACTCAGAGAGTTTAGAACCATTCCAATGCTTTTCCCTTCAAGGATGTAGCTAATACCCTGAAAGTTACATCCTCCTCCGTGATATGATGCACATTGAAAAGAGAAGCAACATCTCTAATGTGCTCAATGGTTGTTGTTTTTCCTTCTCCTGTGAAAGACGACAATCCTTTCAAGGCTACCAATGGTATGGTGTTGTGATTTACAATCCTCAAAGGAATGCCTAGATCAACTGGTACAAAAGGTAGTCTTGTAGCCATTCTTGATGCTATTGCAGTGGAACTTGCAGATGCTGGTTGTTATTCTTCTTCTACTGGTTGTTCAAGAACAACTTGAAATTGAAGTGTTGGAGGACTCTCTGAAAATTCTTGATCTGTATCAGGTAAACCAGTGTAGTAAGTGGGAGGAGTTTAACTTCTCTTAGATCTTCTTTTCCTTGGTCTTCGTGGCTTCCTACCCCTTGCTATAGGCTGGAAGGAGAGCTCTTTTCAACCTTTGGGCTCTCTCTAAAAATTTCTTCCTCTCCTGGTATGTGATAACTGCAAATACTCAAACTCTTTTCTTCTCCTTTTTTTATTATGTTCATGTATCACAAGGAGTCCCATCGGGTGTGCCAAAATTTTTTGAGGTTTAGGAACACCACCCCAACTCAAGCATTAGGGATTAAGAGTATTCTATCGTAACAATGGAAACCTTCTCAAGTTGTGGGTGGACTTTGATTAAGAAGGAGTCTCAAAATTCTAGGCTGGTTACTATTGGATTTGGGTATCAATAATCTATTGCTTTTTGCTTATTTTTTGGAAGAAAAGGGAGAAATTTTAACTAAAACTAAATGAATAAAACTTGAGAGGGTGATACACCAAATAAGATTTAGATTTCTCAAAGGTTAAAACTAACATTCACTTGACATACCCTAATGATTTCTGCAAAATCATTTACTGTCCAATACATAGGCTAACTTAAAAGTCACTACTAGGGATTTCACCATAAATAATAATACTCATGTCAACAGACATGGAGATTCTACAAAAGGTTATATTCTGCAACCTAGAATAGGAATTAATAGAATTCACTAATCTATGTTATTGATATACTACACTTGAATGCAAAAAATTCAATAGGATTGATAACAAAAGATCATAACAAGATGTATGAGAAATGGGCCAGCTTTATTCTTATCAAATTTTGTGGGCAGTTACATGAATGAATTTCAGAATAATGGAAAGGAATACATGCATCCTCTAGCACAAAATCAATACTCAACATGAACTAAATGGGTACAAAATGCATAAAAAAGGCAATAGGAACAAAATAGTTCACTAAAATCTCTTCTCTCCAAATTCTGAACCCCCTACTAATGATGCAAGAGCTCAGCTATATAGCTCATGAAGCCAATTTCAAAAATCAATCCTCCCTCAAAAAATACCCTCCAAAATAGAAAGTTACTAATGTTAAGGCTTATTTAGTGCCCACATTTAAGCCCTAGATCTAGCCCCTAGAGTTGGTGTATGAAATACTTACATCTTTCTACATAATTTACCAACTTATTACAAAATACATTACAATCCCATACAAACTAGCCAAAAATGCATAAACCCCATTACATACATAACCTAACTCACAATATAACTCAATACCATGGCATAACAAACCCTAACTCCAAACTGACACCATAGTCAACATCCCTAACTCCATTTACAATAAACCCGATACACAGTCAAGCTCATAACTAAACTTGAATACAGCTCATGATCGATATAAACCAACCCACTGTGAAATATCTTTATCTATCATGGCACTTAAGGTACTGTCATGGCATTTCTTAGGGAATGTTGAGGCACTGCAACTCGCAGGGAATTGAATATCTTTGTTAGTGGGATTGAAAATTTTGTAAAAAAATTGCATAATGTTTTCGCATCTCATTTACATTTGGTTATGGAGGTAAAGTTTAGGGTTTTCTACTGCGCTGCTATGCTTGTGGTTTGAATCTGGAAATTGATGCCGTGATGTATGGCACTATATCTACAACCTGGATAAACTAAGAATCTTGGGATTCTTGATGTAAACTTGGGATTTTCACGAGTTACAACACTGTATGCCATAAATTATGGCATTTTATCTCTGGATTTATTTTGAAGAACGCTATATTTTTGGGTCTCTTTGTGTTGTGCTTGCAAAGATGGAGAGCTTAGGCTCTATGTAGACTATGTGTCCTAACCATGGCTTTTAGTGTATGGTGACTCATGGTGCCTATTTGTAACTTGAAGAGCTCGGGCTCTCAGTGCAACTTCTATAGCTTCCTCTAAATCTTAATCCATGACATATGGTGCCTCCTCTGTATTGTTAACTTGGCCACTCCATGCTTGAACTGGTCTGATAACTTGGGTTTGAGATCTTGGGCTGTCAATACATGTTGATCTTTTCTGCTTTTACTTTGATTTTTGTTGATCTTAGCCTTCATCCTTTCAAACTGGTCTTCACCTGTGACACATGGCACTCTTCTGCATTTGTTTCTCCACCATTATTGACATGTGTAATACCAGATAAGTAACTCTTGACTCATTCTCTGCAACTTTACTTGAAATAAATGCATTACTATAGTCGACGACTGTGAGATTTTGCATATTTAGTTAAGATCTTGGGTTTTAATAACTCCAATCTATTTGGGTTCTTAAGAGATTTACATCTCTGGTAGCAAATATAGGTTACATTTTACTTCTCTTTATGTTGAACTTGGGTCATTTCACTTGGAGTTCCGCCACATCACTTTACTTTGTAGCATGCAACCCTATGTTTAGTTTAAGTCACTCTTTGTTTCTAACCTCTTCTTTATTACAAACTATGTGTTTGATCAATAACAACAAACTCATGATATCGGCATAGCTCTTTTGTGTTATTCTTAATGTAAACATGAAACATATGCAATCTTTTCATTATGTTGTTGAGAAATTATCCTTTGTTGGCTGTAGACTCCATTTAATGTTTCCTTTTGTTATCTCTATTCAATGCTTTCTTTGAATTCCAATAGTAATGTCTTTTGGACCACTACCATACTGTCATAAAACATGACACCTTCACACTATGGATTTTGATGAAGTCGTGAGCCTTCTTTTATTAGAATAAATATATTACATGTTCAATCTCCAAC
>MU223775.1:1356116-1396162 GCA_018584345.1 Thuja plicata | reverse complement strand
GTCGGCTCAAGATAACCTTTGAAACCCGAACATAAATTTTGAAGAAAATTATTTTCTGCCATTTCAGGTGGCCCAACTTCCGAAGACCATAAGTCATCACCAGTTGACCCGATCGGCTATTATAACCGCATTTTGGAAATGCCACGAAGCGCTCTACAGGCTTGACCCGCGCAAGCGCCCGTCACCCAAATTTTTCACCTCATCCGGGGCCTCTAAAGCCTTCAAAACTGAGTTCAAAGTTTCTGTACCCTGCTGCCAATACCAAAAATTTTCAATATCTTCCAATATACACTTGATCTGGCAATGAAACTTTACTGGCAGACTTATATGACCAAAATGAACCTCCAAGAAAGAAATCAGATCATTCTGAGCACATACAAAAATTACCAAAAATAGTAACTTTCCATAAATAGCAGCTTTGCACAAAATAGCCCTTATTGAATATAAAAATAGAAATATTTTTGGGTGATGCAAGATTGCTCTTACACCCAGGATGCTCCTGCATCACCTATTATGTATATTTTAATTATGTCCATTATCAATAATATTATTCTTGCATCTTAATGCAATTGTCTTGTCATTATTTTGTGGAAGTTATCTTGGTCTTTCATTTGACCCTAGGGGTTTTGTAGAGTCACCTAAAAACTCTAATAGGGACCTCAAGACTAGCACTTGTGAAGGACATATGTGCATGAGACTACAAGAGCATAGTGAGAAGATCTAGGGCAAGAGAAACACATAAGATTAAGAAAATTTAAGAATAAAAAGGGTCCAAAAGAGATTAGATGACTGCATGGATAAAGGAAGATAACAAAAAAATTATAAATGAGACACGTTTGACTACCAGGAGATAGAAAGATTGCCAAAAGAGGTGTTTTGGTTGAGATCACTAGATGTAGAGAAAATAGAGTGGAGAAAGTTACCCAAACAAAGTAGCCTTTCATTTTAAACAAGATTTTGCTAAGTTGTATCGTCGTACGAGTACACTAAAATTATGAGAGGAGAAAACTTAACTTGAAAAGATTGCATATCACATACTAATTTATTTTTAATGAAATAATTATTTATTAGTGTTTATTCTCCGTGTCTTCAAATCTTCATCCCAACCTATCACATTTTTCAATTATCCAATACTCAACTCTCTTCTATTATTTTCTGATATAATTTTATTTCACTCTAATTAACATATTAACATATAACTTCATGTTAACTTAATGATCTTTAAACTTTTCGTTTCAAAAAAATTTATTTAACGAGCTTGACCACTTTATTAAAAAAACAAAAAAACTTATTTATCTTGAAATTGAAATTGAAATTCCGCTTCATGCTCTTTAAACTTTTCCTTATTCTATATGGCGCACCATATAAATATTAAATGATTGTTTACATAGTGGAGTTGAAATTCCGCTTCATGCCCTTTAAACTTTTCCTTATTCTATATGGCACACCACATTAATATTAAATGATTGTTTACATAGTGGAGAGTCTAGTCTTCCATTATTTAGATTGAGAACTTATCGTTACTTTAGGCCCGCACTGCATTGATTGTGCTTGTTTACATCATGGGTAGATGCCCTTTCCCAACCGTTATTTTAGTACTACTACGACATAAAGTTAGAAGGAGAAATACAATGGGGCGCCGCCATCAAATCAGGATCCCTGGAGGATAGCCTGCGCTTGCTTTTCGTACTTGAAGCCATTGGACTTTGAACTCTCTGCACACCACACGAATATGCCGTGGAGCTTCCCAGACTTCTTCAGCGTTTTGCAGGCGTCAAAGAAGCCATTGGCAGGCGAAAGCCCTCCGCTACCCTCGGTTATGAAACTAGTCAGCACTTTCCCGCCGCTATATCGGGATTCTTGAGCGTTAAAATATTTGATAAACTGAGAGACGGATGTGCTCGAATCGTAAGCATAGAATTGGAAATTCACATAATCGATCACTTTACCGTACTTGTTCCACAGAGCGCTGTAATGGGCCTGCACCTTTTCATCGTCGAAGGGAGCGATGGAGGCAAAGGAGATGACTTTGTTCTGCTTCAATTGTGTAATGAGCTTCCCAATACAGGAAGCAAACGTATTGGGATCTGAATAGTCGAAATGCTCGTAATCGATGTCGATGCCGTCAAGATGGTATTGCTTGATTATGTTGGAGAGAGAAGAAACGGCGTTGCTCACCCACGATGACACAGACGATGGCTTGAATTGGGCGTACCCATTTCCCACGCTGTCCCCGCCTAAGCTAAGAGCAACTCTGACGTTCATGTGTTGGGATTTGATAGCCTGCACGGCGCTTGGGCTCAGATTATCGCTATCCCAGAAAATCTTGAACTTTCCATTTGTGGGAGAACTTCCCGATGGGGTGTAGTCGATGGCGAAGGCCAGAATGAAGTCAACCTGGGTGGTAGGATTGATTGGCATGTCGGAAAATTTGACATTTTTGAACTCGGCCCCAATGTATTCTCTGAATACCTCAGCACCTGCACAGAGTACATTAATTCAATAAAGCTAACATCCTTCTAACTGAATAACTAACCATTCATACCTCTAATTAAAAGCTCTAACATTTCATTGTACAACATTAGGTTTCCTCACCCATTGAATTGGATAAACCTAGCATCGAAACCAACATGAGCAGAAGCGGTGAATAAAGCTTAGCCATCAGAACTAGTTACTCTTCAATTCAATTGTTTCGGGTTAATGCAATCACCAATGCCCGTGTTTTATATACAATTTGTTTCAGGTGGTCTTCTACCACCGCTCAGTGCTCGCTATGTCAATCCACATCCAGTGGTTGACTATGGCAGAAGCGTGTTCAAAGTTTCATAAATTGGTTGGAAAGCACTCAAGAAAAAGAGCTGCCTAAAGTGGTGTTAGTTTATTGTCAAAACATTGTACTGGACGGTGTAAGTGCACTCCAAGCTCTTTGGAGATACTGTACACTCACAAGATTGGAGATTTGGATAAATCTCTTAATAACCTAAAATCTTTTATTGACGCGGAGAAGTTTTGTGAAAGATTGACTTGAATGGTTCTTCACGGTCTTCTAGAGCTTTGATCGAGTGTTGTCCTGGATAGACCAATTGATATTGTTTCTATTGATGACTTGTCCATGTTTTCGACAAACAGTCATGCACGGCTTTATTGCAGCAAATTTGTATTGCAATTTCCACCTCTACTTCCTAAGATATTATCCAAAGCAAAGGAAAAGCAACAAATCAGAAGTCAAAAGTAAATGAATATATAAAAGATACTTCTGTTATTTGGTTTACGGTTCATTTGCATTCACTTGTGAAAGTGACATGAACCTATAGTTTATCATTCTAGGCAGGATCAATAGTTGTACATCCATTTGTAATTATACTATCTAATTTTATTATATATTTATACTATATATTATAAATAAATATATCATATGGAAATAAAATATTATCAATTGTAGATCAAAATGCACCAATACTTGAACAAATTGCAACCTATAAATGTTATATCAAAAGGACAATAATATTTTGTTTCAAATAAAATACTATTTGTTTAAAGTGCTTGAATGGCAGGAACAAAAGGTAAAGATTAATAGAGCGAGAGCTATGTGGAGACCATTAAATGCATTGTTAGGGTGTATTGATATTTATTAAGATATATACTATCTTCTAAGCAGAATCTAGATGGTAAGCTAGTCATTAAAAATTTGAGAAATAAAATATTCATGTGATCATTGGTATTGAGGTGTGAAGAGTTTGGTGCATATAGATTCAAGAATATACTGATTATGCTTCAATTTTTAGATAAATTCAAGTGCTAGATTTATCAATTTTCTTTTTCTTTAAATATATTTGATTGTTTGAAAATTATTTAGTGGGGAAGATTATAAAAGTTATGATTTGTATTCATGTATATATTTCTCGACACTGAAAACATCTAGTTTCATTGTGAAAAATGTTGGTCTAAAAGAACAAAGATTTTTGTTTGAGAAGGGTTTGACTTTAAATTGTAAGTGGAACCTTTGTGTTATATAGCATTTAATGGTGGAATACAATTAATAATGGTTAATTCCAAGTTTAAGTCAATTACGATAATATATGTAGATGATAACATAGAGAGTAAATTTGTATCTCAGGTTAAATATTTGTGGGACTAATACTAGTAGCATTTTCATTTTGTTTATTTGTTGAGTTTCTTGACAAGAAAATGATATGAAGGGTTTCTATTTGGAGATAGAATTTTTGAATATGTAATTGTAGATGTAGATACGTTGAGTAAGGAAACAATGGTTGTTGCAATGTAGTCTTGAAACCCCTACTAGAGTTGAGTACTATGGTTTATTGTTTTCTATTTTGCATTAATTTGTTGTGATTGAATTGAACATGCAATATTTAGTTAAAATGGTAGAAAAGTAATAAGATTTAGGACAATGAATATATTTGATTTTTTGAAAATTTAGCGAGTGAGAAAGATTATAAGAGTTACAGTTTAAATTCAAGTTTGTATAGATTGACACAAAAAAATCTACTTTATTAGTGAAAATATTAATTATTTTTTGAAAAGGACTTCACTTAACATTATAAGTGTCACCCTCGTGATATATAACATTTTGTGGTGAATTGCAATTAATGGGGATTCATTGCAAGTTTAAGTAAAAGAAATCCAGTTTTGATAAGTACATTGTTTTATTCATTTCATAATGCTTTCATTACTTCAATTAGGGATTTATGTAGCTCAATGTATCTGTCGTAGTAAAAAAATATTATAACATTTGTATGTACACTCTCATTTAAATATCATTTGGTATGATGATTTACACATAAAATTTCCATTAATATATAAGATTTCATACATTTAGACAAATTTGTACCTTACCTATGTATATGTTCTACAAAATAGAAAAGACATGTATCTATTTGTTCTCATGTTCCCTATGATCTTTCTAAACCACGTGATCTATTATAATGAAGAATATTATAATTATTGAATAATAGTTGTATTTAGGCTATATAATCTTCTAGGCCAATAATTTTTATTTTTTTTTAATCTTAGTGAGAATGAAATACAACCTAATTATTCAATAGATGTATATTTAGACTATACACTCTTGTAATGAAATACATTCTTTATATACTCCTAAAGGAAAAAATACATTTGTATCCTAAATTCATATGTACACATTGTTCTTATGTTCTCTAAGTTATATGTAGAACACATGATTCATCACAATGAAACATACCCTAATTGTTGCATAGAAGTATATTTATAGTATATACCCTTGTAAGATATACATTTTGCATAAAATAAAAAAAACAATTTAAAAATAACACAAAAGTTTCATTAACATCTTAGGGATCAGTAGAGGCTAGTAATATGGAGTATAAATGCCTATATTGTACTTGTCATTTGCAAAATAATATTTTACATTACATTAAGTGAATGACCAAAAAAAATAACTTGTATAAATAATATCTTCCTCCTAATCAGATAAATATTAGTAGTAGTAGAAGTATAAGAAAGTTTATACATATGTACATGAATATATTTATACAATACACATACCCATATACAATACTAATGATATCCCAACATATAAACATGTCATGTGATGTATGCAATTTATAGTC
Organism: Thuja plicata; assembly: GCA_018584345.1. Taxonomy (NCBI): domain Eukaryota; kingdom Viridiplantae; phylum Streptophyta; class Pinopsida; order Cupressales; family Cupressaceae; genus Thuja; species Thuja plicata. The sequence continues at coordinate 1,390,553 of MU223775.1, read as the reverse complement.
GCACACAAATCTTTTTCTAGGAAATTTTATAAATGAAACCATTAAAAACGTTTGATAGAGTTGTAAAATAGATATGAATTTAAAAAAATTTGGATCCTAATTGATATATCCAACATAATTTATTAATACAAGTAAATGAAAACAAAAAAGTTAAAAATAGTTGAAGATATGCAAATATAGAACATATTTGAACTCTTATATTCGAAAGGATGCAAGTAGTATAACAAAAATCTCACAAATAGATAAATTTATGAGTTAATACAAGGAAATATATTTTCTTACTTGTCAAGGTAGATTGACATAAGATTTAGCTGGTGTGCCGTGATGTATTCTCTTAATGCACTACTTTGGAGATTTTCAAGAAAACATCTATGAGAAAAAAGAAAATAAATGAGGATGAAGACATATTTGCATAGATGAAGGAACATTTGAAATAAATATAGTCATAAAACATATATTTCTTAGAGTCATACCTTCTCGTTTAAAAGGTTATGGATCTTTATCTAAATAGGCTCAATTTGTTGTCCATTATGAATATGGTGCATTATGTTGTAAGGCTATGGAATTTAGTAAGCAATGGTCTGAATTATATCTATAAACTATATGGAACTCAGTTAGTTGAATAATTAATTAAAATAGTAAAGTTTAGCTTAGCACTAGGCATATCAACTTGTGGAGATGATGCTTCAAAAACATTGAGTATTGTTGATTGTGTTGTAGGAGTAGTATAAATATGTTGTGAATGCAAATATACATGACTAAGTTTAGTATTAAAGAAAAAATGTAGTAAAATAGAAGAAGACAAAAGAGATGTTATGTACATGTAATTAAATAGATCTATAATAAATTTTTTTCTTTTAAAGTTTTGGGATGTGAGCAAGAAAAAGATGGAGTATAGCTCAAAAGATTGTATTGGGAATGTGGAAGAAAACATTATTATAAGAAATAGAAAGGAGAAAATCTAATTTTCTATAGTCAATTTGGAAAAAATAATTAAAATTTAAAAATGAGTGACGGAGAGAAGTCTAGGTATCATTTAATCAAAGTAATTTGATAAGTCACTATAGTAATTGTCTAATAATAAAAAAAAATCTATTACAAGAAACTCAGATGATAAGAGATATCATCAAATGCCAGTTCATTGAATTGTGGCTCCATTGAATATCTATAAATTAGAATTGGCATGTATTCTATGCTAAATTAGGAAAAAAAAATCAATTTATTTCAATTACTCTATATGTATGAATGGAAAGTTACTATTGACTACATTAGATGCAAATTTACATTTTATTTGACTAATAGTGTGTAAGATTCTGGTATTTTAAAGGATTTTTTTAGATGAGAAAGGAGGCTAGGTATCATTTAATGGAAATCATTTGAAATGTTGGTTGATCAAATATCTAGGAAATTGAGAGGTCTTGCATCTTTTTCTCTATACAAGAAATCAAATATGAAAGACATAAAATCTACAAAAATGGTGACAATGGTAAACAAAATGACAGTCTCTTGTGATGGAGTAATCACTTGGGCTTTCAATATGCAATGGAGTACTCATTTAAGCTTAGAATATGTGTAAGTCTAGTCAAAGTAATTGAAGAATTGGTATTTGGAGAGTTACTCAACTATTGGAAATGAGTTGTGTCACTAAGAGGGGAGGGGTGAATCAGTTACCACAAAAACAAATCCAACTCCCTTAGATGTCTTAATCAAACCTATCACTATTACTTGGTTAACATAGATAGTCTACTGTTACTCGGTTAACAAAGTAAATCTTTAAGATATTAACTATAATTATCCTTTAGTGATTAAGTGCAGAAACATAAAGCATAAAGAAAATAACATGTACACATATGACACCATGATTTAACGTGGAAACCCAATTTGGTAAAACCACCAATTGCAACTAGTTACCATTTTTCACTATTCTGAAGTGAGCCCTGTTAGGAGCCAACTCTATTAAAGGTTACAATATACACTGTTAGGTGTGACCTTGTTAGAGGATTTAGTCATCATGTAGGAGTGGCCTTGTTAGAGGTCTTCAAAAACTTCAATGTAGAAATGTCACCTTGTGAGAGGATTTATGAAAGACTATTATGTCTACTCTGTAAAGAGATTTTCACACTACTACAGTTGTTAGAGAGTAACAATGGATTGACCTATTTGTTGAAGAAATTTTCTTTGCTGATTCAGATCACTACTCTGGCTTTAAATTGGATCCTTACTAATGAAATATTATATTGCATCTATGTATGTTCTATCCTTAATCAGAATCCCATCTAATTTCTCCTTCACTCTTCATATCAAAAATCTACCATATATTTCTGCTTATTACTCTACTTACACATAGTCAATCCAAACTTGACCTTGTATATATATGATAGGACTTGTCATGCCAGCTTGAATAACCTGCCAAATAAATAACAAAACTTAGGTGTGTCGGCTGCATGTAACCAATTAAACATAAAATGTCAACTATAGTTAGTCAAATGAACCTGAATGCATAACTCAGTTAACACTGTAATCCATCAATGCTGACCAATATTGTAATGCCTGAGAAAACTCAGTTACAATTGAAAATCACTTTGGTCTTCTTCAATGTCTGAGAGAACATGGCATACACTGGGTGTTCTAAGTTTAGGTATAGACATTTGTGTAACACCACTACATTTGTGTATACATTAATGACAATACACAATTGAATAATTTTCATCAACATCAACTCCCTTAAAGATGTGTTTTGAAACTTATTTTTCATTAAATTAATAGGGATGGTGCCCTGATCCCTAGAAACAAGAACAACATACCATCAAGAATACAACAACCCAAAATTCATGCCATTGCAACCTAAAGGATGAAATCCCTTTCACCTAAGACTTTAAATTTTAATAAAAAACTTATAGAAAAAGGACTATATCATATATAGTTGCTACGACTACCATTATTGCTCCAACAATTCACATAGAAACAATTGACTAAAATAACAGTCTTACTACTATGAGAGTTTAAAGGAATATCTTTACATTAGAAATAGAGTCCATAGTAGTCTTATAAGCTATTGAGTCTTTCTTAATCTCAAAAGATAAACTATAAGTAAACAAGAAACCAATAAAATCTAAAGAAATAGTAGCATTGTAACCCTTGCAATAGAAAATATAAACAAAAAACCATAGGCAAATAGGCTCTAAGAGTAACCTCTTAGACAAAATCATTCATTAGTGATAAGATTCCAATTCCATGAGAGGTGTCACCGATTCTCATTCCACTCCTACATCTAAAAATCATAGTCTATTTCCTCTGTACCTTGCAGCTATTCAACATCCTAACCATTTTTTTGCATTCTACCTCATTTTACTCTATCCTAAAATAAGCCCAATAATAGCCTTCCTCATTATTGTATTTGTAACCATTCATAAAGAATTGACCACATTTCTATATTACACTTTATAATTATCATAGGAGGACACATTTTCATCAAGCTCCATCATTCTATTTTATAGATATTTAATTTGGGATTGAAGGTGAAGATACCTATTGCCACTTAGAACAAGGATAGGGGGAGATGGATATACACCTTTGGTATCTTAAATATTATGAACAAGGGAGAAGAATTGTTTTCCATTAAGCTCATCATGGTCATCTAGATCAATAGTAAGATCAACAGTTTCACCTTTATCTTCGGTACCAAAATATTCTTCATTAGCCTCATAGTCCTCATCCTCTAAATTATTTGTTGAATCATCATCTTTTTATTCATAATCAAATGAGTCTCATGAATAATTTCTTCCAACATTAAATTTGCCTTCATTTCCTTGTTGAGCAGGTGGGTAGAGTATCCAATAAAAGTACTCATATCATGGTGAGGCTCGTCATGAATCTCTTCTTCCTCCCTACCATCCTCCTAGTCTCCAGTATCCACTATTTGGGTTTTTAATTATTATCCTTTGCCAACCTTCCTAGCCTTAGTAGGGTTGGGCTTGTAGGTAGCAACTTTATTCTCCTCAAGAGTATTTTTTAAAGGCTCGAGTTTTAGAGGATTTTTAGCAGGGATAATTTTATTTGCTTTGACCTTTTTCTAAGAATTATGGTTTGATTCCTCAAGGAGGGGATTACTCTTGATCAACACAATTTAGAAAGAACTATGTGGTTTATCCTACAATTTTTTGGGGTATAACCTAGGGTAGGAGATAAACCTACTCCTAAAAGGAGACCTATTAAACTCAAATTGATATATGAAAAATAGCAGTCCTTCGTTCAGAGAAGGTGAAGCCCCTTTCAATAAATATATTGATGTGAATGCCTGAGAATTACTAATAAAATTAGAAAGAAAGAAAGAAAAAATGAAAGGCAAAAATTATTTTTAGAGATTCTAGGAGGTTAAGGAAATGTTGAGACTTAGAGAAATGTTAGGAACTATTGATGAATGTAGGTATGATTGAGAAAAAAGAGGATTTTGAATATTTTATCAAAAATTTTTGATTTTAAAGTGCAATATAGAGTAGTGGGAATAAATACTCTAGAAATGTCAAATTTTTATAAGATCTTTATAACTTAATCAATTCCACTACTTTTGAAATTAAACTTATGAAACCCAGACCAGACGGATTTCCCCCTACTTTTTTTCAAGAGTACTGGGAGATTGTGGGAAGTGATGTTACTAGAGCTGCAAGAGACTTCTTTAGGACAGGTCGGCTACTTAGACAGCATAATCAAACCTACATTGTGCTTGTCCCTAAGATTGAAAACCCTACTGCTATGAAGGATTTCAGATCCATTAGCCTCTGTAATACCTTCTACAAGATCCTCACCAAGATCCTGATTGGCAGAATCAAGCCTCTCCTAGATAAAATTATCAGCAACACCCAGAAGGGTTTTGTTCCTGGTAGACAGATTCTGGATGCGGCCATTACCACTCATGAGATTATCCATTCGATGGACAAATGCAGAGCCTCAAGTATGGCCTTTAAACTTGATATCTCCAAAGCTTATGACAAAGTTAATTGGTCCTTTCTCCTCAAAATCCTAGATAAATTGGGCTTTAATGAAAAGGTTATCCAAATTATAAAAGAATGTACTCAAAATGTTAGTTTTTCTATCTTAACTAATGGTTCCCCGGGTAGACACTTTACCCCTGAGAAAGGTCTCAGACAGGGAGACCCTCTCTCTCCCTACCTATTTATCATGGTAGCTGATGTGCTAAGCAGGACTATGTGTATGTTAATTACTACGGGGAAGATACAGGGATTAAAACCAACTTCTACTCACCCTCAGGTGGTTTTGGAATAGTTTGTGGATGACACTTTCCTCTTTGGGTACTCCTCTGTTATCGAGGCTAGGCAATGGAAACAAACTTTGGATTGTTATGCCTGGGCTTTGGGTCAATGTATTAACTATCAAAAAAGCTGATTATTCTTTTTTAATACTACAGTGGATGTGCAAAATAAGGTGCTGAAAATCTTGGGATGCTTGGCAGCCTTGCTTCCTTTGACTTATCATGGCATCCCCCTCACTATCAAAGATGTTTCCCTGGAATTCTGGAATACCATCCTGGAAAGAACCCAGAGGAAACTTGCTGGGTGGAAAGGAAAGATTCTTAGCAATGCTGGCAAGCTACAATTGGTTGCTTCTACCCTCCAGGGGATCCCGGTCTACTTTCTATCCCTGTTCAAAATCAGAAGCAATATGGCCAAAAAACTGGAAAAAATTTAGAGAACCTTTTTGTGCGCAGGGACTGAGGAAAAAAAGAGGATTTCACTTGTCAATTGGGACACTGTCTGTCTCCCAAAAAGGCTAGGTGGTCTCGGCCTCAGGAAAATCAGTATGATGAACAAGGCCCTTATTACTAAGGTGGCCTGGAAGCTCATTGAAGGAAAAGCGATGTGGTGCAAAATTATGGAAACCAAATATCTGCAAGGCCACCCCTACAGAACTAGGTTTCATAACAGTGACCTCCCTAGTGGTTCCAAACTCTGGAAAAATATATGTAAGTGTAAGGCCCTTCTTACCAAAGGTGCTATGTGGTAAATTGGAAATGGGGGATCCATTAGATTATAGAATGACCATTGGACCATGAACCAACCTCATTTGGGTATTAAATTCAAACCAATTATGGATCTCCTTCGATTGGCCCTGGGTCTTAGAGCTTCCAACAATACCAACGGAAGTAGTTGGATAGATATACCTAACCAATTAAGGGACATACCAGATCTACAGCACTCAGCTAGGGAGCTTATGGACATACTAAATTGTTTTAGAATTTCTAAGAATGAAGATTCTATCATTTGGACCCCCACCCAGTCTGGGTCCTTCACTGTTAGCTCTGCTTATAACCTGCTTCTTAAGGAAGAGTGCAACCAAGGTGATTGGAAGAAGGTGTGGATCCCCCAACTCATGCCTAAAATAAACATCTTCTGGTGGACCCTTATGCATGGTAAGATCCTAACCTAGGATAATCTCACTAAAAAAGGATTCTCAATGGCTAACAGACGCATCCTTTGTGAGAAGGTGGAAGAGACTATTAATCACCTCTTCATCCACTGTGACTATGCTACTAGCATTTGGAGGGAAATTTATGATAGGCTGGGTATCTCATGGGTCCTTGGTTACAAGATACAACAATTTGCTAATTGGAGATCCCCCTCAAACCACCCTCTTCTCCAGCTCCTCTAGCGTATGCTTCCCCCACACATATGCTGGACCATCTGGAAGGAAAGGAACAACAGGATCTTTAGGGAGATAGGCATCCTGTCAGATGCCTGCCTCCATATCAGAACTAAGATCGTTAGTGAAAATGTCAGAATGGAGAAATGGAAGCTCCCTTTTAGACCTCCTGTTGTCTAGGAAACTTTGATAGCGGAACGCTGGAACCTCCTGAGTGGGTTCTCCAAGTTTGACAACACTAAAATGAATATCAGGAAAGCCACCACTTGGACTGCCCCTCCTCATGGTAGGATAAAATTAAACTTTGATGGGGTAGTTAACAACCTTGGGCAAGGTGGGGGGGAGTGATGAGAGACCACCTTGGCACTTGCCTCCTGGCTTATGCTGGACCTGCCAATAATTGTACTATCACACAGGCGGAAGGGTCTGCTCTGCTTTGGGGGATAAAATTTGCAAAACAGATGAACATTAATCAACTGGAAATTGAAGGTGACTCCAAAGTAATAATAGAGGTAGTTAAGAGTGGTACGAGTGCTGGGTGGTGGACTAGTCTCATTATGTCAGAGATCTGTGAGCTTCTGGAGAGCTTCCAACAGATATTTATAAATCATACCTATAGAGAAGGAAACACGGTGGCTGACTCACTGGCGGCAATGGGACTAAGACAAACCAAGCTTAATAGCTGGTTGTTAGTCAGTGATTTACCCCTGATGACTCAGCGTATCATCAAGGGAGAAATGAAGACAAGTGTCTAATGTGCCAGGCTGGAATATTTATTACGTTTCCTCCCTCGAACACGTGCTGGCATTTTTGAGTTACCGGTATGATTATGAAAGACAAAATGCAAGGTCCCATAAAGTTCAATAAGTGGTTTTTGTTCGTGTGGAGTGATTGATGTCAGGGGAAAAATGCATTTTTGGTGATTTTTGATAGTAATGCTATTATTACTATTTATGTTACCTAGAGATACGCTAGATTTGTCAGTACAGAGCCAGATCTCAAAAATCCCCAAAACAGGTAGGATGTGTATAAACCATTTTTGAAAAGGATTTGCAGAAAAGAGAGGTTTTTTATGGCATGCAATGATAGTAGCCTCCTCAAAAATATTCTGACGAGTGCTGAATAGACTGATGATATGGGGGGTAATGTGCTCTGTATCGAACCAGATTACATTGATGATGTCTTTTCCTCGGACCCGCTAGTTACCCACTATTGCAAGGAGTCTGGAATTTGGGGCTTCATGGAACGTATGAAGGGCGGCCATGATGAAATATTATCCAAACAGTTTGTTTCCTCATGGAATAACAGAAATGTCTCGGTGGGAGGCATTTATTTTCAGCTCAATGAGGAGGTCATTGCTGAGGCTACGGGGCTTCCAATGGTTGGGATAAAGTATAAGAAAATGAGCCAGACTGTGGACCCTACAGGCCTTAAAAAATTTTTCAAAGATGGGGAGCTAGCGGTAAGGAAACAGGGGGGTTTCAACAGAGAAGAATTGCCAGACTTCTGGCCTAAAATTTGCCTCATCATCATGAAATACTTCACACTCGAAGGTAAGTTCATGGTGTTCTACAATTATCACCTTCCATTCTTGAATCACATTAGGAATAAAGACTTAATATCCATTCCTTTTTATCTGTTACACTCTATTCAAAGCAATATTAGTGATATTAAAAGCAACCTAGACAGAGTTATCCTCCACCAAGGCCTCCTACCCTATCTTTACCAGTTTCACAAAGCCATATTCCCGGCCCCCCAAGATACGGCCACTGAAAAAGAAGACAAGACCTCCAACTCCTCCTCTAGGTCCATTCAGATCACCCAAGGGCCTGAGAAGTCTGAGAAAAAAGCCTACAAAAAAAGTATTAAGCTTCCCACCCATATGCAGGGGGATTTGGTGGACTCTTATGTTTTTGACTCTGTGGGTTGCTTGGATGTGAAAGGGGCTGACAACACACCCAAGACAGAGTGTAAGCCTAAAAAATAGAAAATAACGGAAACCCTGGTTAATCTAGAAGTGGACCTAAGTGGGACTGGCCGGAGGCGGTCTAACAAAATTTCCAAAGAGCAATGTAAAATCAAGATGCTAGAGACGACCTCCAGAGAGCTCTCCCTGACTAAAAATGCCTCCCATTCCACCAATTCTAGAAAGGTTTCTTCGGAAGGCTATATGAGCCTGACTGCTAACACCCCCCTGACCAACCCTAAGAGAGCTATGAGTCCTACCCCACCCCAAAGTCCCAAATGCAACCCCCAGTATAAACCCCTCTCACCTAATTTGGAGGAGAAAGGTAATTTTGCTGGCACCGTTAAGAGTAAGTTTGTGAAGATTGACATGGAAATACCTGATATCAAAAAGGGAATGTAGGACCTGATGGACCTCTATAGGAGGACTAACAAATTTTCTCTGAAAGTGATGCATGCCTCGGCATTAACCCTTTGCAATGTGCAGGAGAAGCTGACTGATGACAATCTGGAAGCAAATGCTGATAACAGAGACCTATTTCTATTCCTCAAGGAGGAGTGGGCGAGATCCCTGCTGTCTAAGCAGCTGGGAGGGAAGAATTATCTCTACGGTCCATGGTGTGGTATTTTTTTGATGGGCTAGTCCCTCGGTTCCCCTGCCTTGTTTTGAGGGGTATTGTTAAGTTTAGAATTAGTATGTGGACTAGCCCTGCGTGGCGTCATAACAATATTTTTGATGTTGATGTTGATAATAGCTACTTTGGTTTTATCTTTTTAAGTAGAACTGATACTTTTGTTTTTGATAGAGGCAAAACTTTAAGTTCCTGGGCTAACAGTCCAATCTGCTATAAGCTTAGGCTAGTGCCATTAACATGCTGTTAATGTGCTTCTAGTCCCCTGTTCCACAGGCCAGCACCCTCTTGCTGCTTTTTTCTATCAAAAACATAGAAATGTACAATATTTCTAGAAATCTATTAAATCCATGAACCTACTTGGTAAAGTGCTTAACGAATCTACAAACATGAAATATAGATTTTAGTGTTTAACTTTCATTTGGATTGAGACTTTCCTACAAAGCTTTGTTGCACTATACATAATGGAACTACGAACCTCCCTTATAAACCATTTTCTCCAACTCCAATTAAACTTCAAATTTAATTGTTTACATAATAACATCATGAATAATTGAAGTTTTAAATATTACCAATTGACAAATTTCCTAAGCTAGAAACTTCCAAAATAGGAAAAATAAAATGATTAACATCCCAATTTAAGTGTAAATTCCATCCTATCGAATTGTAAATGGTAGATTTACGTCACTTCTTAGGATACAAAAAATGTTGAATTCATAGAAAGGTATTAGAGTACCTCTGGGTCGGTTTCACAATGGAAAATTGGGCAAGGCAAAGACAAAAGAAAAGTCAAGTGGTCCCCTACTCAGAAAAGTTTTCTTAAAATTGACCTTGATTGTTCATCCAGGGGGAATCCAGGTAAGTTAGGTATTGGGATGTGTTTGCGGCATCATCATGCCAGTTTCATAGCAGCTAAAGCTTTTCCTATTCCCCTTGGTATAAATAATATAGCAGGGGAAACTGCACTATTATAAGGTCTAGTACTAGCTAAGAGAAAAGGGTGTAAATTAATTCATATAGAAGGTGATTCTATGGTCATTGTTAATGCATATATATCAAGAGATCATCCATCAACTCGAAGTTTTCCCATATTATGAATCAGATTTGGTAGCTGACTGATTCATTCCAAGATTGTCATGTGTCACATATTAATTGGGAGGGAAGCAAAGTCATATATTACTTAGCTAATTGGGTTTGTGATGACAATTATCTAGATGCCTAATGTCTAAAGGATATCCTCCATGTTTTTCCTCAAATTTTGGATATCATACATCAAGAGTCTCAATTTAATAGGTAATATATATTCACAGTGGGCAATTAGGTGATATTAGATTAAGGATGTCGAGAGGATGGTTAATCAATACTCCTCCCAGATTTATTTAATTCATCTTCTTTGGGGGATTAGGGGAGATCTATGGTAGGGAACAGGGCTTTGAAGCTTGATGGTAGAGATGAGGGCAAGCTTGAGTTATAAATTCTCTTATCAACTATATAGTTCTCTACCTCTACCTCCCTACTATTTCTTTTGCTCTCTCGGGGAATTGGAGCTATGACATTTGCACTAGATGGACACTCTTTTGTTTATCTCCGAGTCTGTGAATGAGGGACACCCAAAGATGATGATAGAATTCATCAGACATCAGGGGAATGCAGAGCGGCAAGGGAGTGAATAGCAGGGTTGTATCAAATTGGGAGGGTTTTTTAGATAGTTTCATTTGTAGGAAGAGTGTGGGATCAAACTTATGATGCAGTATTGGATGTGTTCCTTGAGTACACACCTAAAAACAAGGTTGCATGCATGACCTACATTAATAATATCATGGTTATGGTATGGATCCTGACAATTGCAAGGTGTGTATGAAATTAAACAACAATGGCCTGTCATTTCCCAGGATGTTCATGGATATATTTCACAGAGGCTCAAGAAGATTAGAAATATAGGAGACATCATGGTTCCTAAAAAAGTGCACTTTATCCTCATCTCCACTCATCAAGATGAGTAAGATACAAATGACCAAAGTGTCATTGATCATAAGGAGCATGCATTAAAAATGTGTTGCCAGAGAAATGTCATGATCAAGGAGGTTTGTAATTGAAGGGCCCCATGGATACACATGTCTAACTACAAGGAAGATCATCATTGACACTGATGGAGGTTGGGGGGCTCTTGAAGGAGGTGCATTCTATGGAAACAATTCAACTAAGGTGGATCACAATGGAGCATATATATTTAGACAACAAGCCAGAATGTTGTAGCAAATCAGCATTTTAGGGTGGTTTTAGGCTTGCTTTAGGATATATTTCTTGTACATGGGCCAGGAACTAGAGTTTTCTTTCTAGTTCTTTCTCTGAGGAGGCCTTTGAAATAGTTTATATATTAATAAATTATACAAGTTCCCTGTCACTTTTTCCTATATAAATAACATCCCATTTAATTATTATTTTTAAATCTTAATGAATTGGTAATTTTCTTCCAAGATTTTTCTTGAGACAATAGATGATTTTGCTTTAAATTTGTAAGAAACATAGAATTTGTGATGTTAATTTTCAATAAATTTAATTTATTTGTTTCTATAATAAAACATGGCATTATTAGTTTAAAAAAAAAAAACATGACATTATTAGTTTATAAATTTATCCATAATTTTTTTAAATGAAACTTTTTATTTTCAATTTCATTCATCAATTTATAATGGAAATGCCTATAATTATAAAAAGGCTACTAATTGAATTGAGAATTATAATCATTTCATTTTCATTTATAATTTTAATATCAATATGCTTCCTCATTTTTTTTCATAAATTTGTTTCTTATTTTCTTAGTTCAGAGTGTTAAAACCTTTGATTTGACATTTTTTGAAATTGTATTATTTAAGAAGTTGCACTTATGAACATTCTAAATAATTACGATTGTTGTTCCTTAAATTATCAATACAAAATATATAGTGGTTTTGTAATTTTTAATTATTTTACTTTAATAAGATTAGTTGTTTTCAGATTTGGCTTGTTGAAAGATCTTCCAATGTGGCTTGGTCAAATGGTATATTCAGCTACTTTCCTGATGGATCTACTTTCTTCTTCCTCTAACCATGGGGCTCTACACCTTCTCTTTGATGGCATTGTAATTATTTCTAAAGGGATGGGTTTCTTTTTTGTGATCACAATGTATGGCATTTCTTTCATGCCTATCTTGTAATTGGGTGGGGGGGGCATATAATTATATTTTCAAATTGGAAAAGTTGAATTCTGCCTTAATTGTTTGAATTTGGATTTTCCTCATGGCCAACTTTGTATATATTTAGTAGCTTTAGGATTATTGGGCGAAAAACTAAATATTATGGCCTTTTTTTTATAGTTGATACTTGTTTAAGGCTTTCAATGGGTGGATGTGGAGGTTTTCTTTCCGAGTTCTTTCCTCCACCTGCCCTTTTCGAACCTGTGTAAAAGATGATATAAAATAAATATATATAATATAGTGGCTATGTTCAGTTTTGCAAAAAAAAAAAGATTAACATTATTATGGGTAAGTGCAAGAAGTTGGGTGCCAATTCCGCGGAAGTCTTGTGGGCTTGAAAACTACTGCTAGAAATGGGCACCCATTTTGAAAAAACTGGGCACCCGTCTTAGGCTCGGACACCCGATCCAAAATTCAAAAAATGGGTGCCCATTTTTTTTCAAAATAGGTGCCTGTTTTTCAAAATGGGTGTCCGTTTTTTTAATTTTTTTTCAAAACGGGTACCCATTTTTTTAATTTTTTTTTGTTTTAAAACTCATTTTGCCCTGTTGATTTATTACATTTAAGAAATGGATACACGTTTTTAAATGTGTGCCTATTTTTTAAAATTTGAATTTACCAAACCACCATTTGCATTGAGTTTTGGTTTGGGACAGGTTTGGTGGGACCAAGCCTATGCTTGGACCTCCAAAATAATGGCGAAGGCATTTGAACACCAGATTTCTATCTTACTGTAATGTTTTGAGGGTCTTCCTAATCAAATTTTTTTATGAAATTAAAACCCATTAGAGATCTTATTGTCTAGATTTCAAAAATATAAATTTTATAGTGATATGATAAATTTTACTATTTTTACAATATTTATCAATCAAAAGTGGTACCTAAACTTAAAATAGTAAGGTTCACTAAAAATTTAATAGCTTTTTTGATTTTAGGTTTTTGAAAAAATGAATTATATGTGACCAATCTACATAGAATTCTATTCATAAAAAAAATCCCAAAAAAGTGAAATTTTCATCAAATTATGGTGGTCATACACGAGAGTTTTTGAAAGTATACTTTATAGCCAATTAAAAATTAATAAAAAAAAATATATTCAAATTAAAAAAAAAAAGAAAAAATATTCTGACCAATCTTTGATGTGTTAGGTACCTTCCCCCAAAAGAATTTAGAAAAATTCATTTATTTACTTCAAAATAGGGTGGTCGTACACATGCGAGGTATGGTCCTGAAATAGGCATTTTGAAAAATAGGTTTTTAAACATGCCTGCTAAATATATTTTCTACCATGTGGGTATTTAAATAAATTACATATTTGAAAAATAGACTCTGAGCACTACATTTTCTATTAGTGGATTTTTTTGATATTCAATCTCTAAGTGCCTCAAATTTTGACATCAATTGACAGACAATTTGAAAAATAGGGAAAACACTTCCACTTTTTGCCCATAAAGTGGACTCAACTTCTTGCTGGCACCCTTATATTATTTGACACTTTTGAATGTTTATACAAGAGTATTGATTATTAAGGAAATTTTTTCATAATCATATATTTTTTTGTCAAGCTTATAGTAGACTTAGCACTATCTTTTCTGAACAATAGGTATACACTAGAATCATTCATGAAATACTTGGTTTAGTTAGAAAAGGATGCAGCGTAGACTAAGATTTGACCACACAACATAACCTTGTTTGAAGTTGTAGAACCCATGAACATATTTATAATAAGAGTGTACTCTTTTTTTTCTTATAAAATTAGATGTCAAGTTTAACTCTCTTATTTGATTATATTAGTTAGTCAAAAAAATTAATTAAATTCAATATCACAATAAAATCAAATAGACATATGTTCTCTCAAGCTATCGCATCTTTTGAATTATTCAATGGTCAACACTCTTATATTTTTCTAATCCAAATTTATTTCTCACTATTTATAAGATAACTACAAATAAAATTTACATGAACTTAAAGCTAGTTATATATACATTGAAATTGAACTTACTCTTAATGCCCTTTAAACTTTTCCTTATTCTATAGGATGCACCACATTAATATTAAATGATTATTTATTGATTTGCATATTGGAGAGACTATTCTTCCACTATTTAGATTGAGAACATATTTTTGCTTTAGGGGTGCTATAAATTGATTTGAGTGCTTGTTTACATCTTAAGTAGATGTCATCTTCCCATGCCTTATTTTATAAATATTACAACATAGAGTTAGGATTATAAATCCAATGGGACACCCAGATCAAATCAGGATCCCTAAGATGGATCAACATGAGAAAAAGGGCTGAAGAAAGCTTAGCCATCAGAACAAGTTTATCTCTTCAATTCAATTCTTCTAGGTTAATGCAAACACCAAAGGCAATATAATTTATATATAATATATTTGATTCATTCTTCCACCACTACTCAGTGCTTGCCATGTCAATCAGTATCTAGTGTTTGACTATGGCAGATACGTGTGCCAAAATCTCATGAATTTCTTTGAAGAGACTTAAGAAAAACTGTTGCCTAAAGTGCTTTGAATTTATTGTCAAAAAGTTGTAACGGACAGTGTCTGTGAACTCAAAGCTATGTGGAGTGAATCTCTATCTCAAAAGATTTGAAATTTGGATGACTCTCTTTACCAGATAGGCAATAACCTCAAATCTTACAAAATGAAAAGTTTTGTGAAATGATAAATTGAATAGTTATTCATGTTCTCTATATATTTGATCAAGTATTATTCTGAATTGACCAATTAATATTGTTCCCATTGATGGCTTGGTCCATGTTTTGGACAAAAGGTCATGCACTACTTTATTGCAGCAAGAAATCACAATCTCCATATCTACTTCCTAAGATATTATCTAAACTAAAGAAAAAGGAGCAAATCAAAAGTCCAGTGAATGGCTGTAAAATAGATAGTGTTGTTATTTTATCATTTTACCATCCTTTTGTATTTACTTGTGAAAGTGACATGAACCGATAAGTTTTCTTTGAAGTGGTGAAGAATGTGCATGCATTGTGCTGTTGATATTCATTTTATGTCAGTTCATGTTAGCGTTTTAATGATTTTTCATAGTAATACCACTTTGAATGATTAAATAATTTTTTTTCATCATAAATTTCTTCTAGCTATTTGATTCTTATCTTGAGTCTGCTGTGCTCGTAGCCAAGGACTGGGGGTATCGATTCCAACACATTATCTGGAGCAAATCATTGCCACATTATTTTTGATGATAGAGCCTTGCACTCAGAAAGACTTGATCCCTAGATAATTATTTAATAATCTTTCAACTTCAACAATAGACCATCCTATAAGGAGAAACCATTGACTGGTTTTTTGTCTCATGCTAAATTCAGGGAGCCTGGATTTTTCACCATTATCATGAAATTGTGGAGGGGCGCATAAAAATAAAGGCAAAATTACCCATGACTATTCATCACATGATTTATTTTGTAGTATATTAAACTTTTAAATATTAATTGTGAAAATTCTATTGCAGTTATCGATTATTAATCACCTCTTTTATAGATTGCTTAACTGCCAAAAATTAATTCATACCATACATTGGAAAATAAAAAAAATGCAACTTCAAAAGTAAAAACATGGATAGAAATACACAACACCATGAACACAATATTTTTTCGACAAATTATCCTTGGAAAAAATTTGGAGGGAAAACTAGTACAACAGATGAGGAATATGCATCATGTATATCTTATCAATAAAGAAAAAACCATATAGAGAATGGTTTTGGGTCTTTCTAAGCTCATGTGGAACATTTATCCAACCACAACAAGGTAATCTTTTTAGGGGTTTCCGCAACCATGATGTGACAGTTGCTTTATTCTACCACATTGAAGAGAAAAGACTTTGTAAGATAAATAAAAGAGGGTTTAATCTTTAAAAAAACTCTTGATAATAAGAAAAAATAGTTGGCCAACCCGAGAGGTTCAAATTATATTTTGAAATTAAACCCTTTTAAGAATATTTTAATTAAATATTTCTAGTTCTCTCTTTTTAGCGGTGGCTATTTAAGCCCGCATTTATAAATAGTGGATTTGAATGAAAATTTCTCTGTGCTACTAAGTTTCCATTAAAGTTGCCTCTCAAAGAGGACAACCAAGGAAAAATCAATATGGATTACTTAATTGATTTTATTAATGATCCTAACACATCTTTAATAATTTCATGGATTTTTTGTTTTTTGAAATTTTAATAGAGGTTTAGATCAACTAAAATAGAAAATTGAATGTTATACCATTTAAACACACCCTTGAAAATATGGACAACAAATACTAAAAAATCTACCCTTTAATAAACTGAAATGAACTACACTGAACTCATTCTTTATTTTTGAAAGAGCTAAAGTTGGTTTGAATAGAAATCTCTCTCTCTCTCTCTCTATATATATATATATATATATATATATATATTAATCACTTCTGATGATCTACTATGTTAGGAGTATTATGTGGAGACTGGTTAAGGCCTACTCTGTTAAGAGCTTTAGCAACACTATTTAGTGTGCACTCAATTAAGAGATTTACAAAGGATTATTAAATCTACCTTTCTTCTAAGGATTTCTTCTATTTGCTACATTTGTTAGAATGTAGAAAAAAAACTCATTGACTTGAGTGTATGCAATATTCAATTGCTGATAACAGATCCATTAAAAATCACTTGTACACAGTATCACCTAATGTGATTGATTAATACCTTTGTTGCTCGGTAGCCTTGATTCTTGGTTCTTGATAACCGAATTCATCTTTTATTGTTCTACATCTTGAAACTCTTAGTTTGATCCATAGATGTGCTTCTAGGCTACTATCATCTTCACATCCATTTGAAATGAATAATTACACATTGATTTATACAATAGATTGATGTAATTAAGTTTCACGTATTACAAAAATAACTCTATGATCGAAGGCTTATGACTTGACCATGATCTCCTAGTTTTGCATGTTTTCAATCAATTATACTAATTAAAACAATTACAATTATCTTTCTTGTCCCTCAAGAAATGGTATAAATCAAATCAAAACTCTAAATATAAAACATAAGTATTTTATCTGACGTGGAAGTCAGATCCACATTTCTCAGGATATAACTAACTTTCGGTGTCTCATGCTTGGGTTGCTCATGAAAGTATTTCTATGTTCCTTTTGTGAACTATCTGTTGGGTTCTCTTGCTCTATCAGGTTCCTTTGTCGGTTTACTATGCCAACATTTTTGGTTTGCACTTTCGATTTACAATGTCGGTGATCCTTCTTTGTTGGGTTTGTCTTGAACTTATCACTTTTGGTTTGAACTATAAGCCTATCTTTCAGTGTAGTGTTACCGATGGTTCAAAAAACTATTTTCCCTTTGCATACTAATGGAAAAATTAATCTCTTCAATCTCCCCTTTTGACATTAGTATAAAAACTGATGTGTAAAATACTAAACTATGTAGTATGTACACCATCTGTTTACTTTGTAATTTATGACTCCCCCTATGTATATGTTATTATAATATATGTATATACATGTACACTTGCCTTTATACTATACTCCAATTTTTACCTTATCTTCATATCATTCTCCCTTTACTACTATACATATAATCATTTCCCCCTTTTTTGATACTAAGGGCACAATTGTATAATTACAACTTATCAAAAATATAGGAATGAGAAGTCTTCATATCCTCCATCATTTTCTCTCATTTCTCCTTTAGGTGCTCAAGAGCCATGTGCCCTAGTGTAATTATAACATGCATATCATAGATGTTGTTTTCTATAGACATCTCAAGGGTGGGAATTAGTTGTCTTGCCAAAGTCATGCATTGTTGCAGAAGTTTAAGGTTTGGCAATAGTTGAGCCTGTAGCTCGGTACCTTTATCTCTAAATTGGTATTCTGCTTCCCAAATTTCTTGTCTCAACCTTTTGATTTCTATAATCTTTTCATAATGCATTTTGATTGCATTGTCATCTCTGGTTAGACCTTGTGCACTTGCATTTAGATCAGAATCTATCTTTGCTATCTTATCACTAATTTCCTTACTGAATTTCTCTAAGGCACACAAATTCTAAATTAAGGCTAATGTTTATAAAAAGATAGGGTTTAATTTGTTTGCTAATTCAGAAAGCTTTACCTTATTTTCTGCCACTTCTTGGCTAATCTTCTTAGTCAATTTGTATTGGTACTTTTTCTTTGCGAGCATTCTTCAATTGATTTTTTTGCATCCACATTTTGAGTTGTGATGGCTTTGATTAGAATGGAAAGTTGATCTAGAATGTGGGAATTTTGATCAATATGATCAATGTTAGGAACTATCTAATGTAAGATATCTCTTGTGTTTTCCAGCACTAGAGAGTCCCTGTGCTCTTTTCTAAGCTTTTATTGTAAAGATTTTCTTTGAAAAATTTCTCCATATTCTTGGAGAGATTCATAATCCAAAGTAGTTGCATCACACTTGGGTATCTCAATGATTTCATCAAATGTTACTTCTAACTTTCTCTTCTTGGTTTTCTTCTCCTTCTTGTGAGATGCACCTGTATGTAGTACAAAAGCAAGTTTTTCTACTTTCTTTGATGTGTTGGATGAAGGCTTCGGTGGTGTTTTACCTTTTTCTTGTTGCTCAGGGTTTACCTTCTGGTTGTGTGTGGACATATCCTCATCAACCTTGGGTGTATCTGTAGCATCTCCTTCAGTGTCCTTAGGAGTAGTATCAACTGGCTTATCTTTTTCACCTTTTTTCTTTTTTCCCTTCATCTTTTTCTGTGTGATATACAATTGTAACATTTGGTTCTCCACCAATGACTATTTTTTCATCATTTGTATCTTTATTTTCTTCTTCCCCCACATCCTTGAGTATGCTTGCATCATTTTTAGGACACTTCTCCTTTTCTGAGATTATATTGATAGCTTCAATCAATAATGGGATTTGTCCTGGTATGTCTACCTGTGCAAAATTTGTAGTAGTGTCCCATTCATCGGTTTGGTCTTGGACAACAGTGACATCTTCATCTTTTTGTACCTCATCTGCAGTATCTACTTTGGCCATGTTTCATCTCCAATGTCCATATCCTTGTTGACTTTTGTGTTTTATAATTCTTCATAAACATCCTCATCAGTAATAAGAATATGTTTCGGGCTCTATTTAGCTTGATCATCTTTATTCTATTTCTTGTTGGTAAGAGCTATTTGTGGCTTGGGGCTTGAATCCTTTTTAGGTATATCAAGTATCTGTCTCTATTCAGCCTCACTCTTCATGTCAAGCTGAATTAGATGTCTTTGAAGTAATTGGTAGGCTATTAACTTTGGTGAGAACCTTTTGGTGTGTTTCTTCATCATTTCTTCAATCTCTTCCATCTTAAATTAAGGTGGCATGACAGAAATGAAGGCTCTTTCCCTTATCTATTTCTCAAAATGTAATGCAAATTTCCATCTTGCCGACAGTCTATTCATAATTTATTTTGGCATCTTATCTGCAAATTGTATTGGAATATATTTGAATGCACACATCATTGTGATAATTGCCTCTTCTATCATATTCTGGTCCTCCGTGTCTAGAGTTACCCAGTTTTTAATCTTGCGCTCATTTATTGTACCCCTCTTGATGATAGATTCACATACCTCATTAATTTTGTTAGGATGTTTTCTCTTCTCAGCTTGTACATATTGTTCATCCTTCTCTGTGTCTTCTATGTCTTCCTTTGTTCTGAGGAACTTTCCTCTTTTTGTTGGGCCCTTTTTCGCTATTTGAGTTTTTCTTTTATAGGGTCTTACTTGACCCTTCTTGATCGATGAAGGAATTGCATCCTTTGTTGTATGACTTTTGGTCCTAGATGCAACACTAATCCTTGGTCTCTTTGCTAGTGGTGGAGGTGGTGTATCAGAATCTATGGATTTTGAGTCACTCACCTTCTTAGCTTCACCGACGGGTGACTGACCCTTGGTTTCTTTTGCCTATTATGTTTCCTCTTCATTCACCGACAAATTTTTCTTCAAAGTCTTAACAATTTTATCTTTCTTCCTCTTACTCTTTTTCACAACTAAGCCAATTTTTATCCTTTCCTTGGCTTCCTCATAAGCTCAAAACATAGGTTGTGATTTATTCAATGGTTCATTTAACAATGCCTCACTAGCATTTGTTTCTTGATCTATGTTGACCTCTTAGTCAAGGGGTGCTAGCCATGCTGTCCTCGATACAGCTTGATTGATATAGGTGTAATCAATGTCCACCATAAAAAAATATTTAGTCTTGTATTTTTCTACTAATTGCTCTGGAATCCTCATTCTTTTATGCATTCTTTCTTTGAATCCATCGAAGTATGCATTCATGATTGATTCAAAGTTATCTCCTAGTGATTTGATGAACTCACTAATATGTGTGGTCATTGGTCTTGTAGTGTCCCATTTAACATTACCGATAGATGGGAAGGATTATTTAAAATAGAAAAATATGCACATGAATAGTGAACCAAACTTACATGAGTTAGACTTTGCAGCCCTGATTGTCTTCATGTTCTCATCTAATTGCCTTAGCAAAAGTTCTGACTGATCTAACTATAGTCCCTTGTTGATAATTTTGTATGTTGTATCCATTGCTCCGGATGCAATACTATTCACCCTGCTAGCCTGAAATAATTTGCATCCCTAGACACATGCTCCAAATTTCATTTCAACATCATTGATGGTGCATACCTTTAATCCTCTTCCATCCCATGTTTCTCTTGTGTTATTTTCAATTTCAGCTTCAGGAGGGAGCTTTAATGCCTTTACCTTATCAGTTATAGGATAACCGGTAACATCATGTTTAACATCCTTATTTACTAATTTTTTCTCATCCAACCATATCTTTCGGTAATGTACTCTACTAAGTACTAACTAAATCCATTTGGTCTTGAATTCCTTTGAGAATAATAGGGCATGTATGAGCTCTTTTACTTCAATGTGCTTATGTTCTTCTTTTATTTTTCCATCATTGTTGCAAATCTCTTTGAAATCTTTCTCAACATCCTGGTCTCCTATATTTGCAATCTTGCAATGTATATACACCCTGATGTCTTCAATGAGTGACACCCTAGCTGGTATACTGGAGAATGCACCAACATTGTCAGGTTGTGAAGTAACCTCGGGATAGATCTTGTAATGAGATTCTTTGAAAGTGAAATTCTTGATTAGATTGACCGTATTCTTCTTTTCATTCTTGAGCTTGGAGGTTCTTGAGCTAGTTTCCATCGTTTTAGAATTTAGGGCTTTTTCTCGTAAAAAAAATAGAGATCTTGGTGAATTTTGTTACTTAATTCAACCTTCTGTGACTGTTGGGAATCTTTTTGATTGTTGTGAATAGGGTTGCAGTCACTCTATAATCTGGTTGTTTCATGCTCTAGTTTCACTCTGCTTCTTCACTCAAAACACTTTGTGAACAATGAGCTCTTTTCTCGACTGTTTATAGAATTTTCCCTAAGTCGTATCATAAATGCTCACCCATTTCTCACTATTTGAAGGAGTCATCAGGTATCATACAAAATTCATTCTCACTGAGAATGCAATGCTTGGGCCAGGTGTCAACTCATTTGATTATTTACTCATGGATCTCGGTATATGGTGAAGACAACATTATCTTTTTACATGGTTACTGACAGATTTTGGTTTGCACTAGTAACTCAACTTTGATATGTTAACCAATGATTCTTGATAAGTGTAGATAACCTAGCTTTCCATGTATACTAATAATTTTTTCATATGCATTAACCTATGAGATTGAATTCACATAATCATAACAAGTAATACCATAGTGCATCTTTAATCATGCTAGTTTGGCATTTCATTAATGTATAATGGAACTAATGAAAAATATAGCTTGGTATAATGAAAATCCATACTTACTTGTTCTGCTTAGGTGGTGGTGGTGATGTCACCAGATCCATTAGATAAGGTGTCACAATTTGAATTGCTCAGTCCACCTTGATCAGTCTTTGTAGCTTTCCTCCACATTTTGTTTCTCATCTTCTTGATGTCTTCAATGGTGTTTCCATTGGTAAAGGTGTCTGTCTCTGTCATTTGGTCTCTGTAGTCTTTTCTTAGATGATGAAATTTATCATAGTGTAGACATGCCATTCTGGGGTTAGTCCAACTCCTAGACTTTCTTATCCATTGTCTCATGCATTTTTCAACTATATGTCCAAATCTTCCACATGTTGTGCAGTTTTCCCATGTGTTGTAATCCCAAACATATGAGCTACCGACTCTTTTTGGTTGATAAGAATTTTCATTTTCTGTAGGCTTCAATGCTTTTTTTTCTTCTTCTTGCATTCAAGAGATGTGTGTCCATGCATTTTTCAATTAGGATAGTATTTGACCATGTAGGTTTCCTTCTTTGGTTGTTTCACCTCATATTTACATTCATATGGTTTATGTCCTTTCTTGTTACATTTATGAAAAATTCCTATGAATGAAGGTGTGGTTTTAGGAATACCTTTCATTTTTCTTCTGCATACATTTGATGTGTTGACTGGTTTTCCACAGTGATTGCATGACTGATTTCTTGGTCTTGGATTTGTGTAGACTTTCTTTAGATCAGCTTGGTATGGTGATTCTTCATTCTCCGTATACCCTAGTATGGTATTATTGTTGACTCTTCTTTGTCCATCCAAAAAATCATCCATCCTTTTGGTGCTTTCTCAGCTTTCTTGATCATTTCATTATGTTGTTGCTAAATTCTCACTTAATTTTTTAGCTTTTCATTTTTTTTTCTCTCACTTCACTGGTACCTTCTATTCTTTCAATGACTTTTGTGTTTATTTTGTTTGCCTCCAGACTCATAATAATAATATGATTTGTGATCTCATGATGATGTTCTGTAAGTCTTTGTATTTCTGACTCTTTCTCTTGTAGCTTTTCAGTAATCTTCCTTCTATCATCAATAGGTAGTGTTATTTCTTGCTCAGCTTGTCTAGCATGGTCCATGACATCAATCATTCTTAGCATCTGTGTCTCTTGACCGATTTGTAGAGATTTTACTTGTCTAACCAGTTGTTGATTGATTTCATTCATACTTGTGATGCTTTCTTTTGATGTGTCAAATTATTTGCTAGTTGTAGATCCCAAGGACTCAAACAGATCAAGTATCTCTTCCACATGGTAGTCTATTTCATTACAGTGAGATTCCATAATCTTTCTTTCACCCATCAATTGTCTCATCTTGATTCTAGCTTCTTTATACTATTCATTGAAGATTTATATCTCTAATTTCTTATTCTCAACACTCTTGTCTAGCTTGTACTTCTCCACTGAATGATCTTTTCTCTTAAGCCTTTAAAATTTTCCAAATAAGAGATCTAGCTCTGCTACCAATTGTTGGAAATAATGGGAAGTATGTACTGAGAGGGGAGGGGTGAATCAATACCTCTAAAACTTTTATCTCTTTAACCTTAATCCATTTAGTAATCCATTGTATTACCAACCATATGTTCTATCCTATCTTTGTGTAAGTTATATCAACTCATAAGCCTAATAAACATGTAAACATTATTAGAAGCATTCATGAAATGTAATGACATATAACACAAGATATGGTAACACAAAAAGACCCTATTAGAAGGTAAAAACTGTGGTGGGGATGACACCCAAAAAAACTTCACTATCTGCAGATTGGAAGGTGCCAGTTAAGGCTTACAATTTTTATCACTTCTGATGATCTACCGTCTTAGGAGTATTATGTGGAGACTGGTTAAGGTCTAATCTATTAAGAGCTTTAGCAACACTATTTATTGTGTACTTGGTTAAGAGATTTATAAAGGATTGTTAAATCCACCTTTTTTGAAAGGATTTCTTCTATTTGCTAAACTTGTTAGAATGTAGACAAAAAAACTCATTGACCTGAGTGTGTGCAATTTTCAATTTCTAATAATAAATCAATTAAAATAACATATACAAAGTATCACCTAATGTGATTGATTAATACCTTTGTTTCTCAGTAGCCTTGATTCTTGGTTCTTGATAACCAAATTCATCTTTTGTCATTTTTCTTCTTGAAACTCTTGGTCTAATCCATATATGTGCTTCATTGCTACTATCATCCTCACATCCATTCTAAATGAATTATTAAACATCTATTTATACAATAGATTGACCTAATCAAGTTTCATGTATTACAAAAATAACTCTATGATCGAAGGTTTATAACTTGACCTTGATCTCCTAGTTTGCATATTTTTAATCAGTTAGACTGATTAAAACAATTACAATTGTCTTTATTTTCCCTCAAGAAATTGTTTTAAATCAAATCAAAACTCAAAATTAAAACATAAGTGTTTTATTTGACGTGGAAGTTAGATCCACATTTCTCAGGATATAACTAACTTTCGGTGTCTGATGCTTGGGTTGCTCATGAAAGTCTTTCGGTGTTCCCTCTGTGAGCTATCTATCAGGTTTCCTCTATCGGTTTCGTCTGTCAGCATTTTTTGGTTTACAATTTTGGTTTACATTGTTGGTGATCCTTCTCTGTTGGGTTTTCCTTAAAATTATCACTTTCAGTTTGAACTATAAGCCTGTCTTTTGGTGTAGTGTTACCAATGGTTCAAAGAACTATTTTCCCTTTGCATACTAATGGAAACATTTTTGTGTATATATATATATACACACACACAAAAATGTTTCTATTAGTATATATATATATAAGTGTGTGTGTGTGTATATGTATATACACACACTGATATATATGTGTGTGTGTGTCTATGTATGGGATACAAAACATGGCTCTGCGATCGTGTCTGCATTTTTGCTTAAGGACAATTGACTCTCTGGATTCTCAATTTCACTTCTTTGTGAAAACAAAATATGCTCAGAATGTTCTCATTTCAATGGATGCATCCTCCTTTGGTTGTCACAAACCTCTCTCATATTCTACCATCCATGATTTCTCAGCCAGGTGCTCCATCGATGCTCAACATAGGGTTTCTTCTAGGGACAAATGTAAAGAGGTTCTGGAGGATCCTCGGAACCCTGCCCATTGTCAAAATGCCAAACGTGAGCGATGGAATTCTAAAATATACTCTAAAACTCACCCTTGGAATCAAATCTTCACCCTTCCCACCAACAATAGATTCTCTTGTCTCTGTCCTATGAATTCTAATCTCCAGCATTACAATTTATCCCCACCATTGCTGGATTCATTGGTTCAAGTGCATAAAACCTCAAAGACACATCTTCCTAGCCCCTCCTTCCCACCTAATCTAGTCCAGAAACCCTCAAAGATTGTTTCCCCTCCTCATACACCATATACTCCTCCTCATCTCAGGAATAAGGCTACAATCCCTCAATAGATTAATAAATCCTCGCACCTCTCTCATGGATCTCCACTTTGGGTTCAGCCATCGAAAGCTTTTTACACTCCTCATCGCACGAATGACCCTAATTTCATCAATTTTTCTACTGATGATGTTTACTCCTTGGAGATTTCTGACGGCTTAATTGAAAGAACATAAGAGACTTGTGCTTCTTATGGTGTTATATGTATATGGAATGACATTAGTTCTTCCTTTGAAAATATATCATTCTGGCTAGAATAGACACTGAATGATAAGGTAAGTACAATTATTCTCCCAAAAAATTTCATTTGCATTATGTGTGGAAGCAAAGAATTAAAAGCTAAATTTCTTAAAGTGGGTTGCCCTAATTACAAGAGTATAGATTTCACTGTTCTTGATTGGGTACCCTTCTTCCATCTGCTTAAATTAGAGAATTTCTTAGTAGAAAGGGTCATCCAACTGAAAATATGTCTATTGAATTTCTTAATGATGAACTCCTGAGAAAGATTGGTAACCTCTACGGTAAATTTGTAGGGTTTGTTGATACGAATCTGTTGTACTTTGAAAAATCAATTATTGTTAGGATGAACATAAATACTAAAATTCTCAAACCTGTCATCATCAAAGGCAAGAAATCGATACATAAAATCAACCCTATTATCTCTTATGCTAACTTGGATATAGGGGAACCTGTTATGCAGTTAGGGGTGGTTGCTCCTTTGTTTCTCTCAGACTGTATTCCCAGCCCTATCTACCCTTACAAGATAAATATATCATTGGCTGAAGATAGAGGAGGTTTCTTGATCTCCCCCTTTATGCCCCCCTCTTCCCCCATGAAGAATTTTGTCTCCACCCCTCTAGAGCCCAACATAGGTAAATCCTCTCCTACTCTTAGCAATCATGCAACTTTACTTGCAACACCTGCTCAACCTATTGCCTCACCTAAAATCCAATTTCCTTTCCCCTTAGACAACCCTTCTACCTCCCCTACCTTTGAAAAATCCCTTCACACCCAGTTGAAACTATACAGGATTTACCTATATACATTCCTATCCATATTGATCCAAATAGCCCAACCAACTCATTTAAAGATGCTCTTGTTAACTCGCTCCCTTCAGATTCTTCTTCAAACAATACTCCCTTGAGCTTAAATAACAATGATAAAACCAAAATTTGGGAAGATGTGGATACTATAGCTTATTACATGGGGGAATCCCAAACTAATGAACTTATGGAATGTTTTTGGGACGCGATCAGTGATAAGGAAGAATTAGACCTTCAGAGAAAGTTTCTCATAGAGGGAATCATTTCCTCAAAACCGAAAGAAGGTGATCTAGAAGATTGGCTAGTTAATCTTGATAAACAAGAAAATGCTAACCCAGAATCACTTTGTATTTTTTTCAACCAAGTTAGCCATAGCTCCCCTGAATGTGCTAAATCTGCCAAGAAGAGAGGCAGAATACCAAACTCTAAACTTAGAACTTTGGATGGAGAAGCAATATGACAACTAAAAAGAACATCACTCATAAATGTAGGGAAGGGGAAGTTCCTTCCCAAGCTATCATGAATATCCTAACATGGAATGTTAGGGGCATGAATGCCCCTAACAAGAAACATATTATTTTGTGTTGTATTAAAAACTCTCTATCTGATAAGATTTTAATTCAAGAAACTAAAATGAACAAGACAGATATGTTGATTTTTAAGAATAGGGTAGGATTCATCTAGATTTATTGGACTCCCTTGCAACTGGAGCTTCGGGTGTCTTGGCCATCATATGGGATCCCCAAAGCTTGTCAATTGACATTTTAGAGAATAGAAACTCATGGATGTGTGATAAATTTAAGAGTTTTAGACATAACCTAACCTTTAACATTATTCATGTAGACGGACCCACCCAAAATAGAGATAAATTAACTGTATGGAATGAAATCAAAACTTTTCTCAAACTTTTCCCAAATGAACTTTGTTGTGTGGGAGGAGACTTCAATGTTATCACCAAAACCTTAGACAAGAGAGGTGGCATTGGCTTAATTCCATGGGGGGCCCATGATTTTATCAACAAAAAAGAGAATTTGTCTGTCATCAAAATTCCAATTGAGAAAAATTCCTTTACCTGGAATAATGGAAGGAAAGGTTTTAGCAATATTGCAAAAAAAATGGATAGATTCTTCCTTAAGGGAAGTCTCTCTAATTCAAACATAACCCTCTTAGCCAACATCCTACCAATTTCAGGCTCAGACCACTTCCCAATATAGCTTAGTATCCTCTTGGATGCTAAACCTAAGAAGTGCCCCTTCAAATTCAAACAAATCTGGCTTAGAGATCCTAATATCTTAAAACTCATTGAAAAATGGTGGTCAAAACCTATTCTAAAAGGATCAAAGCTCTATATAGTTTTCAATAAACTAAAATACATCAAACAAAAACTGCTTGAATGGAACTCTGATAAATTCAGCAACATCTTTGAATCTAAACTTCATCTTGAAGAAGAACTTAAAGAGATCAATTATCAGGTCATCAAATTTGGTATGGATGAGAAGCTCCACCTCAAAGAAAAGGATATCCTCTCTAAATATGAGGAAATTATTTCCAAAGAAGAGATCTTCTTGAAAGAAAAGTCTAGAGAGTCTTGGCTAGATCCTGGTGACAGGAATACAATATTTTTTCATAACAGTGCAAAACAAAGGAGAAGTGTTAATAGAATATCAAGCATTTTGGATACATCAGGTCAGAAGATTGAAGACCCTTAGATATTAGAAAATGAAAGAGTTTAACATTTTAATAAAATCCTTAAAAACCTCAAAAGCTTGGATCTATCTAATCAATCAGAACTCCTCAAAAATATAACAAAACATCACAACAAAATGTTGACGAAAAAATTTACACTGGAGGAAGTTAAAAATGCTCTTTGGAAAATGAACCCGGATAAATCCCCTGGCCTAGATGGATTCTTGGCCATATTTTTTCAGAAATGTTTGGATTTCTTGGGAAATGACATCATGGAGGCCTTGGAGGGGGTAAGAAACTTGGGACAAATTCTTAAAGAAGTAAATAATACATTTTTAGCTCTCATCACCAAAAAAGAAAAACCTGAAAGTCCAAATGACTATAGATCAATTTCTCTATGCAATACACTATACAAACTTCTAACTAAGACTCTCTCCTTTAGACTCTAGAAACTCCTCCCTCTAATTATCAGTGAAGAACAAACTATCTTTGTTCGAAGCAGATCTATATTTGATGGAGTCATTATAGCTAATGAAGCCATTAACTCTATCCAAATGAGAAAAAATCCTAGTATGCTCATTAAGCTGGACATCCAAAGGGCTTATGAAAAGGTAGACTGGAGATTTCTCTATAAATTCTTGGAGGCTTTTGGATTTTCCAAATGTTGGATTAATCTAATCTTTGAATGCATTGCTACTCCTATGATTTCAATCCTCATCAATGGGACTCCTAAGGGCTTCTTTAGCATATCTAGAGGCTTAAGGCAGGGAGACCCAATTTCCCCTTTTTTTATTTATTATCATGGCTAAAGCATTAGGATGATCTATTTCCATGGCCAAGGAGACATGTTTAATAAAAGGAATAGCTATTACGAATGACTTAGAACCAACTAACCACCAACAATTTGTGGACGATACTATGTTGTATGGGGAAAGTAGTAGAAGAGAGGCAGGAGCCTTTGCGAACATCCTGGATAACTACACTAGGGCCTCAGGTCAAGAAATCAACAAAAGTAAATCCAAAGTGTTGTTCTTTAACATGGTCATATCTACTAAAGTAGATATATGTCGTATACTTAACTTCAAGAAAGGTGTGCTTCCTTGCAAATACCTGGGGCTTCCCCTAGAAAAAGGTTGTAGATCTGTAGCATTATGGAACCCTACCATTGACAAAATTAAAAGTAGGGTGCTCACCTAGAAAGGAAGATGGCTCTCTTCTACTAGAAGAGCAATAATGGTTCAATCTATATTGGCAGCTATGCCAACCTACCAACTCTCTTGCATTCATCTCCGAGTAAAAAAATGAAAAGAATTACACAAACACCTAAGAACCTTTTTTTGGCAAGGTTGTGGGGAAAAGGACAAGATCCCATTGATTTCATGGGATAAGGTCTGCCATCCAAAGGAAAAAGGGAGAGTTGGTTTAAAGAACATTACAGATCAAGGGAAAGCCCTGGGAGTCAAGCTTATATGTAGGATGTATAGGAACCCAGAATCTAAATGGGCTATGTTATTGACATCGAAATATTTACATAACAATTCCCCTATCAATATTTTCAAGGAAATTAACCCCCCAAAAGCTTCTAGGATCTGGAATTTTATGTTGGATTGCTGACATATTATAATGAAAAAGCTAACTTGGAATCTAGGTGATGGTGAAGATTCCCTTTTTTGGTTAGACACCTAGGGTGGATATGACATCTTGGAAAAAGTATTAAACAATAATAACCTGAAAATTCATCTAGAAGTTAGATTGGGACCCTACCTTAAGAATTATATCACCTTCAACAGGGAGGAGTGGATATGGAAATCCTTTGATAATATAGGTTTATCATCTGCAGAGTTAAAATTGCTTTTTGAGATACTTAATAAGCCTAAGATAATTCTCAGTCAAGGTAAGGATAGGCTAGTATGGGACAGCTCGAAGCCCAGTGAATACAAAACAAAAGATGGATACAACCTTATCAATAGACAACATAATAGACCTAAAAAAGATATCTGTATCAACCTATGCTGGAACAATAAATGCCTCCCTAAAGAAGGCCTTTTCTCCTGGCTTGCCCTTAGTTACAGACTCCTAACAACCAACAGATTCAAGAGAATGGGATTCTCAGGTCCTAGCAGATGCTACCTTTGTGAAAATTAGGAAGAAGACATATCACTTATTCCTAAAGTTCCCTTGCACCAAGTAATGGTAGAAGTGGCTCTCAAACAATTTAGGATGGTCCTCTCCCTTTCCCAATACCCTCTTGGCAATGTTCCAAGGATGGCCTACTATTAAGAAAAGTAGTATTTATGCAAATCTATGGATTGTAGCTCCTTCTATTCTCATCTAGGAAATATGGAAAGAAAGGAATAGGAGAATCTTTAGAGATGAGAAATGGGATTACAAACAGATTAGCAACAAAATTGAAGCTGCTATAATCGAGACCATAAACTCCAAGCTGTTCAAAATTTAGAAAACTGATCTCTAAATTAGCCATTGGGATGAAAAGATGCATGGAAAATGGATAGGTCTAGCATTACCTGATTTTATAGGTAAAGGAGCCCCTGAGAAAAACTTAAAACAAAGAGAATGTAAATGTTCTTCACCAGCAGAGGGATGGTTTAAACTTAACTTCGATGGGGCATCTCGTGGAAACCAGAGTAAGCCTGGTATTGGATGTTGTATTCATGATAGCGAGGGCTTAGAAATTGCAACATTGGCAACTCCCATTGGAATTGAGAGTAACAACTGGACAGAAATGACTGCCCTTGTGAAAGGCCTCCAACTATGCAAAAACTTAGGAGTTGATCACATGGAAATTGAGGGGGATTCTACAATCATCATTAATTCCTTAAGGAAAGACAATAGCCCAAATTGGAAATTAAACTCCCTTCTCTCACAGGTTGTATCCTTATGTCAATCATTCAAGAAGACAACCATGAACCACATATACCATGAAGGAAATGTGAGAGCAGACCATTTGGTTAATTTAGGTGTAGATGGAATTACCTTACCTTAGATTTGCAGTATTAAAGTAAACAACAAGTGCCTCAACATGCACTCCTTGCTTTCTTCAGTAGGAGGCATATCTATTCCTCATAATCGTATTCAAATATGTAGGTATATATGTTAATATATACATATGTATGTATGAAGAAAAATGTCTATACATATGTATGTACATAGGTGTGTATGGAGGGATGTACATACGTAGATATTTAATACATACTCATAGGATGAAGAGTCAGACTTTGCCTTTATTGGTGCATTTATTAACCTTATATATGTACACAGACATGATGGCATGAACACAAGTATGTGTATATGTATGTATGTAGCTATGTACAATAAAGGTTGTACATATAGATGTACATATGTATGCATGTATGTATGTATGAAGGGATGTAGATACATTTATATTTATATTAATAATATTATATATTCATACTTCTGGCTCTTCCCCCAATCCAATCTTACTATGAAACTATACGTTTAAATAATCAGATAAATTAGCTAGCTAATTTAGCTATAAATACATATGTATCTTTACCTTTGGCCCAGCCTTAGACTAAGAAAATACAATTTTTCATCTCCTCGATATTCTAGAGAGCTTTTTAATCCCTGAGACCAACATTATCACAATCCATTATTGTGACTAATCTTCACAGAGGAAAGTTTATGCCTCTTATTCTCATCATGAGAAAACCTCCTTTCACTTCAAAAATAAAATTTCTTATATAAGATATGCTACTCTCCATTCATGCTGCTATTTTATGTTACAAACTTGCTTGCAAACTTTGTACCTTTTTCCCTCTCTCGTCAACAACATTCATACCCCTATTCACACATACATAGATATAAACTCATTCAACCCTCTTGCAATGAGAATAGATATTCTTCTAGATCTCATTCATTAACATATTCTCATTATGGCATTAACTAAAATTCTTATACATACTTTCCAAAGGCCTGTATACAGAAGAACTTATACACATAAATATATTAATTTCAAAATAGACACGAATATTTATAGGTCCATTTCATTTATTTTCAAAATTATCATACCTTCATTCACACATAATACTATCAGAAAGACAATTAAACTGATTACTATATGAACATACTTATTTCAAATACATAGTCATGTAATCATTCATACTTACGTACATCTTCTCCAATATACATATCCTATTACTCCTTCAAAGCTATAATTAAACATTGTATTGTTGCATTGCGTTTAGATAGGCATACTTTTATATCACCTTTACATCATGTATTAAAGCCAGCAAAGTATTGTAATTATTGTCATTGAAGGTCAAATCAGTCGTCACACATTTGGAGGTTCATTAATAGCAAATATACAACACTTAAGCAATATTCAATTATATGACAACGTCTTCCAGATTATCATACTCAACTTGCGAGTGACAATATATCACATCATTGACACTCCTATTTAGGTAACAATTTACTTTTCCCATCCCATGCAACATGATCCAACCATATATAACTAATACAGAAGAGCACATTTAAAACCATAGTTAAAAACATTTATTGTGTCGTAGCATTACCCAATGCGGGAGAAAATTAGGGTTTTTTAAGCCTTTAATTTTATTTTTCCTCATTCTCCTTACCATATAATGCAATGTATCTTTAATCTCAAAATAACCTCTTCTTAGAAATGGAATGGAGTCGAATATAAAACTCATCTGTAGTGGGGAAAAATACTTGAGGGCCTTCAGGGGCCCCATCAAACCAGAAAGGTGGGATAAACTATTGGAGACAAATTATCTGGGTAAGAGAGCCATAGATCATATCATGGGGGAAGACGCCTTTAACTAAGAATTTGTGTATAGGTTGAACTGTGACATAATAGGTATATTTGCGGCCCTTCATCTAACCCTGAAAATTCCCAAAGGTGAAGTAATCTCCGCGTACATTCAAATCTTCAATGAGAAATACTGCAATGGCATCCTTCTTTCTATTAACAATATTAACAAGGATCTTATGATTCCTTTCCTAGAAGAGTACTATACAAACCCTATGGGTTTGCTGGCTAGTTATACCCATTGTGTGAGAAGGCCGATTTTACTCTTCAAAGATAAGAAGGTTTTCTATAATAGAATGGATATCATCAAAAGAAATGTTGACTTCATAAAAATGAATTACCAAGTGATGATGTGAAATGGATGAAAGATTACCTAGAGGCAGAAGGGTTTTGGGTAGAAGCTGACTTTGGAGCCATAACTTTGGAGGACATTTAGATGTTCCCGCCTGCTATTCTCAAGAAATCCACAAAAGGTTTTAAAGCAATCCAAGGAAAAAGAAGGTTCGATATGGGCGTAGAGGAATCCAACGAAGAAGAATTGGTCTTTCATATGCCAATGAGGAGGAAGACATAAGTTATTTCCTTTTTTAGTTAAATATCACCCTAGTATATCTTTTGTTATTATAGCTACTTTGCCGAAACTGAGTACGTTTTTATTTTTGAATCTCATCAGTGTAAAACATTCGATATAATTAGAGTAGGTAATACTATATGGTTAATAGAATATGAGGGAAGCTGAAGGGAGTATTTTGGTTTGAAAAAAAAAATTAGAATAGATAAATTTTGTTCTTTAAACTTATTCCGGGAATCATTAGAAATCTATGATTAGTAATTTTGCAAAGCATTACTTTTCTTTCCTTTCTATACATACCTGCAGATAAATCATTGTCTTAGATTGTCACACACACACACACACACACACACACACACAGATATAGATACATATACATATACATATATATATACATATACATATATACATATATATATACATATATACATATATATGTATATATGTATACATGTATATGTATATATGTATATATATATATATGTATATATGTATATGTATATATATATATGTATATATATATATATATGTGTATAT
>MU223775.1:1329699-1349438 GCA_018584345.1 Thuja plicata | reverse complement strand
ATGAACCTGAACAAAGGAGGAGCCTATTTCACACCAGGTGCAAGTGTGAGGGTAAGTGTTGTGATGTGATTATTGATAGTGGAAGCACTAAAAATTTGGTGTCAGAAGAGATGGTGACAAATTTGAAGCTCAAGAGATAGAAACATCCATATCGGATTTCCTGGGTATAGGATGACCACAAGGTCATGGTCAATGAACAATGCCTCGTGAAGTTAAAGATTGACAGATACCATGATGAGGTACTGTGTGATATCATATCTATGGATGTATGTCATATGTTGTTGGGTAGACCATGGCAGTTTGACAGATGTTTTGTACATGATGGTCATGCGAATACCTATTCCATGATAAAGGATGGAGTGTGACATAAGCTGAAGCCATTGAATGACACAGAAGAAAAGGTATGTGGTAGTGCAAGAATAATTTTTGTTGATGGAAGAAAGTTCTTAGATGGTTTGAGGCATGAGCATGTGTGTTTTTCTTTAATTCCAAAGGCTGGTAAGGAGGAAGTAGAAGATGTTCCTGTAGAAGTTACAGATTTGTTGAATGAGTTTCAGGATATTGTATTTGATAATGTGCCTGATGGATTACCACCAGTCAAGAAGATCAGTCATCAAATAGACCTGATTCTAGGAGTGAGTTTGCTGAATAAGGCAACACATAGAATGAAACCTGCAAAAAGTAAGGAGTTGAACAGACAAGTACATGAGTTGTTGTAGAAAGAATTGATCCGTGAGAGTCTGAGTCCCTATGCTATATGAGTAGTATTAGCACCAAAGAAGAATGGAGAGTGGAGGATGTGTATAGACTCTAGGGAAATAAACAAGATCACAATCAAGTATAGGTTTCCATTGCCATGAATGGATGATATTATGGACTGTTTAAGTGGAGCTGTGTATTTCTCAAAGATAGATCTGAAGAGTGGATATCATCAAATTTGGATCAGAGAAGGAGATGAATGGAAGACTGCCTTCAAGAGAAAGGAAGGATTGTATGAGTGGTTATTCATGCCTTTTGGGCTAACCAATGCATCGAGCACTTTCATGCGGCTCATGAACGAGGTTCTGAAAGAATTTCTGGGTAAGTTTGTCTTTGTTTACCTTGATGATATTTTGATCTTTAGTAAGACATTGGAGGAGCATATGATGCATATTCATATGGTATTTGAGAAACTGAGAGAAGAGAAATTGTTGATAAATTTTAGAAAGTGTAGTTTTGTGAAGAAGGAGTTAGTGTATCTGGGATTTGTAGTTTTAGAAAAAGGTCTAAAAATGGACCCAGAGAAGGTACAGGATATCCTTGAATGGCCTACTCCAAGGAGTGCTACTAAGGTAAGATCTTTTCATGGTCTAGCTATCTTTTACATAAAGTTTATCAAAAAATTTAGCAGTATTTGTGGACCCTTGACTGAAACAATGAGAGGGGATAGAAAAGAGTTTAAGTGGACTAATGGGGCAGAAAAGAGTTTTCAATTGTTGAAACAAAAAGTTACAGAACAACCTATTTTAGCACTCCCAGATTTTAATAAGGTGTTTCAAGTAGATTGTGATGCTAGTGGTACTGCAATAGGAGCTGTTATGAGCCAAGAAGGTAAACTTGTTGCTTATTTCAGTGAGAAGTTAAATGATGAAAAGAGAAAGTATTATGTTTATGATCAGGAATTTTATGCTATAGTTCAGGCATCAAAGAAGTGGAGACATTATCTGCTTCCTAAGGAGTTTGTTTTGTATACTGATCATCAAGCTTTGCAATATTTGAATAGTCAAGGAAAGCTAAATCAAAGGCATTTGAAATGGGTTGAATTTTTGCAGAGTTATACATTTGTTTTGAAACATAGGAGTGGAAAGTCTAACAGGGTTGCAGAAGCCCTTATCAGAAGGCAAATTTTGTTGATAGAAATGCAGATTGTGGTGGTTGGGTTCAATGAACTCAAGAATTTGTATCCAAAGGATCCTGATTGTGGTGAAGCTTGGAAAGCTTGTAGAGAACCTGTTACTATAGATAGGACAAAATGGCTAGATTTCATCATCCAGGATGGTATGCTATTCAAAGGGAGTCAGTTGTGCATTCTGTGAAGTTCTATGAGGGAGAATCTGATCAAGGAGAAGCATAGCAGAGGATTGGCTGGACATTTTGGTCATGATAAAACCCTTTCTTTGGTTAGTGAAAATTGTTATTGGCCACAGCTGCAACAAGATGTGAAGAAGATTGTACAGAGTTGCATAGTATGTCAAATGGTGAAAGGAGTGAAGAAGAATACAGGGTTGTATCAACCATTACCTATACCAGAGAATCCTTGGGAGGATATCAATATAGACTTTGTTCTTGGTTTACCGAGGACTCAACAGAGACATGATTCAATCTTTGTGGTGGTTGACAGATTTTTGAAGATGGCACATTTCATTCCTTATAAGAAGACTAATGATGCTATTCATGTAGTAGAATTATTTTTCAGAGAAGTGGTGAGGCTACATGGTTTTCCAAAGACCATAGTTTCAGATTGAGACACTAAGTTTGTTGGATATTTTTGGCATACGTTGTAGAAGAAGTTGAGGATAGATTTGAAGTTTAGTTCATCGCATCATCCACAGACTGATGGATAGATAGAGGTGGTGAATAGGAGTTTGGGGAATTTGCTGAGATGTTTGGTTGGAGATAAGCCAACAGGATGGGATTTTATTTTACCACAGGTAGAATTTGCATACAATAATTTTTTCAATAGGAGCACTAGTAAATCACCATTCTAGATTGTATATGGAAGTAGTCCAAGAAATGCATATGAATTAAGGAAGATAGATAAAGGAGAAATAAGTAGTGCTGAAGCTAAGGATTTTGCAGAACACTTGAAGAACATCCATGAGGAAGTGAGGAAGCATATTACCAAAATGAATGCACAGTATAAGACTAAGGCAGATGAGAAAATGAGACATAAGGAATTTTAGGTTTGGGATGAAGTCATGGTTCACTTATGAAAGGAGCGGTTTCCAGTTGGTACATATAACAAGCTAAAAATGAAGAAGTTTGGACCATGTAAGATATTGAAGAAGAATGATTCAAGAAATGCATATGAGGTAGAATTTCTTACTGAGCTGAATATTTCACCAGTGTTTAACATTTTAGATTTGACAGAGTATCATGAAGGAGGTGTTGAAGATGAGATCACAGTGGTACAATGGAGTATTTCAGCAAGTAGTTCAGATACCAAGGAGATTGAAGACATATTGGATAGTTGTGTTGGTAGAAGCACAAGGAATAGGACATATGAAGAATATATTCTCAAGTGGAAAGGATGACCTATTGAAGATTCATCATTTCTGACAAGGGAGGAGGTTAACCTTCTTGGTTTTCCTCTACACACCTCAGTCATGACAGGGTCTCTTCTCAAATTACCTCGGGTGTCAGATGCAGGAGCATCCTGGGTGTAAGGGCAATCTTGCATCACCCAAAAATATTTCTTTTTGCTTTTCAATAAGGGCTATCTTGTGCAGAGCTGCTATTTATGGAAACTTTCTATTTTTAGTAAGTTGCTCATACGATCTCAAAATGTTTTGATTTCACACGTGGAGGTTCATCTCACTCTTATCAGCCTACTAGTAAAGTTTCATGGCTAGATCAGGTCTAGTTTTGAAGATATTAAAGATTTTTGGTATTGGCAGTAGGGTACAGAAACTTTGAATTCAGTTTTGAAGGCTTTAGAGGCCCCGGGCCTATAGAGAACTTTGTGGCCTTTCTAGATTGGGGTTATAATAGTCAATCAGGTCAACTAGCGATGACTTATAGTCTTCAAAAGTTGGGTCACCTAAAATGGCAGAAGATAATTTTTCTTTAAAATTTCTGTTTAGGTTTCAAAAGTTATTTTGAGCCGACTATGATGTAATAAATTATAAAATAAAATAATTCTAAGTTTGGTTGGCCCTATGGGCTAAATTTCTAGAACCTTCTCAGGCAGTGGAAATTGCCTATATAAAGAAGGCCTGTAGTGTTGTCTAGGGAGTTCTAGGTAGATCTAGGTAATAATTCAAAGCTTTGTCCTACATAATACTATAAGGGGAATGCCCATGTGGCTTTGCATATTGTAATTCTGAAAGTTTATAATTCCACATTTATGGAGATAATAAGAAGCCCATTTTCTGTACTTGCAAATTCTTGTTGCTTCTCTATTTTTGTTATGTGTTATGTGTTTGTCGTATTAAGGAGAGCACCCTTCATTTGTTTTGTAACCTTTAACAGGGTTGGCTCCTAACAGAGCTCACTTAAGAAGAGTGAAAACTTGATAGCATGTTATTGGTGGTTTTTAACAAATTGGGTTTCCAAGATAAATATTGATGTCAAATTGTGTGAATGTTTACGTTGTGTTTTACTGTTAAGTTTCTACAAGCTAATTACATTTCAATAGTAAAACTACATATGTATGTTGTTGATTTATGCTATTGTTGCCGAGCAGATATGAGTTTTTCAAATTCGTATAAAATTTAATTTGGTACATTTAGACCTGAGGTTTACTGATTCACCCCCACTCTCATTTGTTCTGGATTCATTCTAACAATTGGTATCAGAGCTTTGGTCTCTTCATAATAGTTTGAAGGTGCTTGGAGAAAAAGGTCAAGATGTATAAAAATGAATTACCAAAGTTGAACAAAGATAATTTCCCTGCATGGAAAAGTTTGATGAAATTGCATCTTTCTAGTATTGGTGATTCTGCTAAGCACTATGTTGAACATGATTATGTAGCCCGTATTGCACCTACAGAGCTGCACAGTTAAGAGAAAAGAAGGAACACAATCAAGCAATGTTGGAGAGTGCATCATCTCTAAAATATCACGAGTTTGAAGACATAAATAATTGTACAACTACAAAGAAAATGTGGGATGCCCTTGCAGCCATCTATGGAGGTGATACAAATGTACTGAGAGCCAAATCTAAAATTTTAAGAGGTAAGTTTGATGAAATGAAAATGCAAGAAGGAGAAATTATAGTTCAATAATATGGTAGGAAAAAGGAAGTTGTAAATGCTATCAGAGGAGATAAGGGAACCATTGATGATAACACCATTATGAGCAAGGTACTGAGAATAGAACTCTTCCTATATATGTTATTATAGTCTCTGCAATTTAAGAGTTAAGATGTACTAATAATAATTTGACTGTGGAAGGTCTGGTAGGTAGATTTATTGCATTTGAGATGTCAACTTTTGATAACTATACTCCACAAGCTATTGAATCTGAATTTAGATCCCAGTTGGTCCATAACAAATCAAAGAAAGGAAAGAAATGTGTGAACAGTGACAAAGAACCTACAAATGATGATTTGGAAGAACTTGAAGCACTCATGGAAAAAAAGACTATCTAGAGGAAAAGTAAAATTCAAAGGTAAAATTCCTATCATTTGTTTTTCATGTAACAAAGTTGGTCATATTGGTGAAAGATGTCCTGATAAGAATGATAAAGATGAAAAGGGACATCAAGTAGAAAGAAAAAAATGATGACCGAGACTTCAGAAAGTATAAAGATTACAAAGACAAAGGTAAGAAATCTTGTTATATAGTTGAAGAAGCTTCTGACAGTGAAACTGACAATTCTGATGAAAATGATATAGAAGTTGTGTATGTTTCTATGAAAGATGATTCTAATGATGATGAGAAAAATGCACTAATTTCTTATATGAGTAAAGGTGACCATTGGATTATTGACAATGGTTGTTCACATCACATGACTAGTGATAAAGATAAATTTGAAACCTTAGATCAGTGTAAAGGTAGTTATGTTAAATTTGGTAATGATGCACCATGTCTTGTTAAAGGGAAATGATTAATTATCTTGACTAAAAAGATCATATGTGACAATGTATATTGGGTTGATGACCTTAGCTATAATTTATTGAGTATTACACAGCTGAATACTTCTGGTTACAGAGTTGAATTCAATCACAAGAAGCAAAAGATATATTATGTCACTGGAGAATTAGTTTGAAGTGGTAAGAAAACAAAAGGTAACTTGTTCTATCTAGATTTAGCTAATGAAAAATGCTTGTTTGCTTAATATAATGATGTTTGGTTATGGCATAAAAGGTTGTGTCATGTAAAATTTGATAAATTGGTAAGCATAAGAAAATTGAAAAAGGTTAGAGGACTACCTAAGTTGAAGAAACTTGAAAATGCAACGTGTAAGAAATGTCAATTAGTAAAAATGACTAAATCTAGATTCAAAATAAAGACTCATACTTCTGAGGGAATTATGGAAGTCATTCATACTGACCTTTGTTGTCCCATTGCTAAGAAAAGTTATTGTGGAGATAGATACTTTATTCTGTTTCTTGATGATTATTGAACAATGATGACTATTATGTTTCTTAAAGAAAAAACTAATGCATTCCAGTTATTTAAGTGGTACTTGGAAAAAGTTTAAAAGGAGATAGGTAAAAGGCTAAAATGTTTAAGATTTGACAGAGGTGATTTTATTTCTAATGAGTTTAACAGATTCTGTAATGCCCGAGGGATAAAAAGATAGATGTTTGTGCCTAGGACACCACCACAGAATGATATTATTGAGAGAAGAAATAGATCTATCATGGATTGTGCCAAAACACTAATGATGGAGAAAAATGTTGCACAAAAATATTGGAGAGAAGCTGTGAGTACATCAGTCTATACCCTGAATAGAGTACAAGTCAAGAAAGGTACTAAAGCTACACCTTATGAGATATGGTACGAATATGCACCTAATGTAAGATATTTCAATGTTTTTGGAATCTAAAATGTTTCATACTAAAGGATAAAAAAAATGGAAAACTTGATGCTAAAGGTGAAGAAGGCATATTTCTTGTTTATTGAACTAAAATTAAATTTTACAAGTGTTTGAATTCTAACACTAACAAAATTGTGGAAAGTGCAAATGTTAGAACTGATGAGTATGCAGAAAGAAATGAAGTTGAAAGAACACATGAACCTGAAAGTTACAAATCGTTTGTCTATATAGATGAGAAATATTCTAGTGAAATAACTAAACCTGAGAAAGAGGTTACCGAGCAACAGTTAGCACATGCTGAGTCACAGAATGAT
Source organism: Thuja plicata (assembly GCA_018584345.1). Classification (NCBI taxonomy): domain Eukaryota; kingdom Viridiplantae; phylum Streptophyta; class Pinopsida; order Cupressales; family Cupressaceae; genus Thuja; species Thuja plicata. Next base: position 1,342,381 of record MU223775.1, on the reverse strand, counting down.
GTTGCTGGGAAACAAGATAATGAGCTATCTAATGCATATGTCGAGTCATAGAATCAACATGAATTGGATATGAATGATCAACCTGAAGCAGATAAATAACCTACTCTAGCAAAGTATGTAAGGAGATACCATAAACCTGATCAAATCATAGGATCGAAGAATTTTGCAGTTATGACAAGAAGCAAGTTGAGAGAGGATACATGCTTATTATGTGATTTTGAGCCTAAAACAATAAAAGATTCTTTAGACAGTCAAGATTGGATACAAGCCATCAATGAAGAAATTGAACAGATTAAGAAGAATAAGATGTGGACACTTGTACATAGGCCGAATGACAAAAATGTAATTGGTACTAAGTGGGTATTCAGAAATGGGCTGAATGAACATGGAGAGGTAATCAAAAACAAAGCTAGACTGGTATGCAAAGGTTATGTAGAAGAGGAAGGAATTGATTATGGAGAAACATTCACCCCAACTGCAAGTTTGGAAGGAGTAAGAACATTACTTGCATATGCAGCCTACAAAGGTTTTAAATTCTATCAAATGGATGTAAAGTCAACATTTCTAAATGGGATATTAGAAGAAGAAGTTTACATCAAACAAGTTGATGGATTTTGTTGACCCAAGAAAAAATAACATGGTTTGTAGACTACACAAAGCACTATATGGAGTAAAGCAAGCACCAAGAGCATGGTATGATAGATTGCCAAATTATCTAATAAAGATTGGATTTGTAAGAACCAATGCCAACAGCAATATGTATTTTAAAATAGAGAAAAACAAAGGTACTTTATTGGCTGAAATTTTTTTTGATGACATTATATTTAGTGGATAAGATATGTTATGCCAAGCATTTGCAAAGGAGATGCAAACTAAATTTGAGATGCCTATGTTTGGTGAGATAAAAAATTTTGTTGGCTTAAAAATATATCAAATGAAGAATGGTATCTATATTACTTAATCAAAATATGTCAAGGAGATACTAAAATTTTTTGGAATGGAAGATTCAAAGCCAGTGAGTAAACCTATGGCTATTGGAAAAAGGTTAAAAAAAAATGATGATACAAAAGAAGCGAATCAAACCCTTTATAGATCAATGATTGGAAAGCTGCAATTTGTTGTGCACAACAGAACTGATATTTCACTGGCTATTGGTATTGTTGTGAGATTTTCTGCCAATCCCAAGGAAATTCATATGATGGCAGTAAAAAGAATTCTGAGATATTTGAAAGGAACAAATGACTATGGTCTATATTACAAAATGAATAACAAGTTTGAACTTGGACTCTATACTGATTCTGATTGGGCTGGAAATGTGGATGACAAGAAAAGAACCATAGGTTGAGCATTTCTTTTAGGAAAAAGATTAGTTTCATGGACAAGAAAGAAACAAAATTGCACCTCACAATCTTCAACTGAAGCCGAGTATGTAGCAGTAGCAGTTAATTGTTCTAATAATGTGTGGTTGAAGATACTACTGAAAGGTATGAAAGAAGAAATCATAGAACTAGTTGTTATATATTGTGATAACACAAGTGCCATTAATATTTCTAAGAACGCTGTAATACACTCTAAAACAAAGCATATATCTATCAACTATCATTATTTGAGGGAGCTAGTTCAAAAGAAGGATGTTAGACTAGAATATGTGAATACTAAGGAGTTGTTAACAGACATATTTAAAAAAGACACTACCCAAGGATGCTCATGAGTATCTGTGAGGTAAATTAGGGATGATTCCCCTTACTGAGGCTAATTAGTTTAGAATGGTCCTATTGCATCAAATGTTATATTCAAAATATTTGACACATTGATGCACATGCAGTCACACTTTAGGATGCTGCCTAAAGTTGTGAAAAATAGACAAGGATAGAAAAGAGGATAAGTCATAAGAAAGATGATAGGTACAATATGAAACAAGAGTTTAGAACAAAAGAATCTACATGATGAAGATATCAACGTCTTTGGCATTGTTGTCAAAGAGGGAGAATTTACTGAAAGAGGGAGTCTATAGATGAACAGACACAGAAAGATTTTAGTGTGATAAGAGACACATAAGGAAAAAGGTTTTTCAAGATGAGAATCAGAATGAAGCGAAATACATTATTGAAGATTTGTTCATATCAAGGAACACTGGCAGACTTTTTGGATTGTATGATAACTATGGTTGCAAATTATTGTTTTAAAGTTTAGTTTTGCCATCAATGCCAAATAGGGAGATTGTTGGAAAGCTACAATGGAAACAATTGTTGTTTTATCATTGATGTCAAACCTTAACATGTGAGACTGTTGCTATCTATTTGAGTACCATATCTATTGATTTATGAAGAAGATTTAACAAGAAGACCAAGTGGAATGGTTGAGTTATCTGAAATCACAAGGGTACTTGATCAGTTGGCACATTGGAAAAGTAATGTGCTATTTATCTTTCGATGATAGTTTATTGTGAATAGTTTATGCCAACCGAAGTCTGTGATGACCGAGCGCTAGTAAATTGCCAAGGAAGCCAATGATGACCAAGCGGAAGAACACAGTGTTGGCCAAGTGTCGATATTTTGGTGATTGATGAGATTTGAGATCTCTAGCTAACATAATTTATTTTATTGGGATATGTAAAGCTAATTGAGGATAAGCATAATTGGTCCACACTATTTAAATGCATGGGTAACCATAATTAATGCATGGATCAAAGATTTGATTAGTGATTGCTTTAGAGAAGTAAATTAAATGTAAAGATGGAACGATCTATTTGATATGACCCAACCTAAAATCTACGATCTTCATTGAGCGGAAAAAGATTTATCTGACCTAGACGAAGAGGTATATGATAACCTCAAGGGGTTCTTCATGAAAAGTGTGTAAGTAGTGTATGCAAGAGGATTGCATAGTTAATTGAATGATTGGCATGATCTAGCAGAGAAGGTTGGACAAAGAAGAAGAGAGTTGCGAGAGTGATTGCTTGACAGATTTCCAAGCAGATCTAAAGATTGAAATGAGAGTGGAGGCGACTCAGTGAATTGGAATTAGAGATGGATTAGATCTAGATTTGAAAGGTAAGTTGTATGTGTCACATCACACCTGCTGATTACTTTTTAACCATTGTATCAGTCAAAATATTTTAACTAGGTTGACCTAATAGTCATTGTATAAATTATTTAAGCAAGGTGACATTCAGGTGGAATGTTCTAAGTCCTCTAATAGGGCCACTTCTGATAGGGTTCCTTTAACCAGGTCACCTTTAGAAATCTATTTTGTAACCTTTAATAGGGTTGTCTCCTAACACAGCTCACTTTAGAAGAGTGAAAACTTGATATCATCTTATTGGTGGTTTTTCCCAAATTGGGTTTCCATGTTAAATACTGATGTCAACTTGTGTGAATGTTTATGTTGTGTTTTACTATTAAGTTTCTACAAGATGATTACATTTGAACAGTATAAAATTACATATGTATGTTGTTGATTTATGCTATTGCTTCCAAGTAGATCTGAGTTTTTCAAAGCGATATAAAGTTTAATTTGGTATATCTAGACCTAAGGATAACTGATTCACCCCCCCTCTCAGTTATTCTGAATTCATTCTAACAATTGGTATCAGAGATTTGGTCTCTTGAAAATAGTTTGAAGGTGCTTGGAGAAAAAGATCAAGATGTATAAAAAGGAGGTACCAAAGTTGAACCAAGATAATTTCCTTGCATGGAAAAGTTTGATGAAATTGTATCTAGCTGGTATTGGTGATTCTACTAAGCACTATGTTGAACATGATTATGTATCCCCCACTGCACCTTCCATAGCTACATAGTTACGAGAAAAGTAGGAACACAATCAAGCAATGTTGGAGATTGCATTATCTCTGAACTATCATGAGTTTGAAGACATAAAGAATTTTACAACTGCAAATAAAATGTGGGATGCCCTTGCAACCATCTATGGAGGTGATACAAATATAATGAGAGCTAAATCTTAAAGTTTAAGAGGTAAGTATGATGAAATGAAAATGCAAGAAGGATAAAATATAGTTCAATAATATGGTAGGATAAAGGAAGTTGTATATGCTATCAGAGGAGCTGAGGCAACCATTGATCATAAAAACATTATGAGCAAGGTACTGAGAACACTTCTTCCTATAAATGCTATTAGAGTCTATGCAATTCAAGAGTTAAGATGTAATCCTAATAATAAATTGACTTTGGAAGGTCTGGTAGGAAGACTTACTACATTTGAGATGTTAAATTTTGATAACTATACTCCACAAGCTATTGAACTTGCATTTAGATCCCAGTTGGTCCTTAATAAATCATATAAAGGAAAGAAATGTGTGAATAGTGGCATGGACACTACAGATGATGATCTGGAAGAACTTGAAGCACTCATGGAAAAAAGACTATCTAGAGGAAAAGGAAAATTCAAAGCTAAACTTCCTATCATTTGTTTTTCATGTATCAAATTTGGTCATATTGTTGTAAGATGTCTTGATAAGAATGATAAAGATGAAAGAAGGGAAAACAAGTACAAAGACAGAAAGGATGAACAAAACTTCAAAAAGTATAAAGATTACAAAGACAAAGGTAAGAAATCTTGTTATATAGTTGAAGAAGCTTGTCATAGTGAAACTGACAATTCTGATGAAAATGATATAGATGTTGTGTATGTTGCTATGAAAGATGATTCTCATGATAATGAGTAAACTACACTAATTTCTTATATGAGTAAAGGTGACCATTGGATTATTGACAGTGGTTGTTCACATCACATGACTGGTGATAAAGATAAATTTGAAACCTTAGATCAGCGTAAAGGTGGTTATGTTAAATTTGGTAATGATGCACCATGTCTTGTTAAAGGGAAAGGATCAATTAACTTGACTGACAAGATCAAATGTGACAATGTATATTGGGTTGATGACCTTAACTATAATTTATTGAGTGTTTCATAGTTGAATACTTCTAGTTGCAGAGTTGAATTCAATCACAAGAAGGAAAAGCTCTACGATGCCACTAGGGAATTAGTTGGAAGTGGTGAGAAAACAAAAGGTAACTTGTTCTATCTAGATTTAGTTGATGAGACATGCTTGTTTGCAGAATATAATGATTTTTGGTTATGGCATAAAGGTTGTGTCATGTAAAATTTAATAACTTTCTAAGCATAAGAAAATTGAAAAAGGTTAGAGGGCTGCCTAAGTTGAAGAAACTTGAAAATGCAAGGTGTAAGCAATGTCAATTAGGAAAAATGACTAAATCTAGGTTCAAAAGAAAGACTCATACTTCTAAGGGAATTCTAGAATTGGTTCATACTGACCTTTGTGGTCCCATTGGTGAGAAAAGTTACTGTTGAGATAGATAATTTATTCTATTTGTTGATGATTACTCAAGAATCATGACAGTTATGCTTCTTATAGAAAAATCTGATGTATTCTAGTTATTTAAGTGGTACTTGAAAAAATTTGAAAAGAAGATAGGTAAGAACCTAAAATGTTTAAGATCTGACAGAGGAGGTGAGATTATTTCTAATGAGTTTAATAGGTTCTACAATGAATGAGGGATAAAAAGACAGATGTCCACACCTAGGACACCACCACAGAATGATATTGCTGAGAGAAGAAACAGATCTATCATGGATTATGCTAGAACACTAGTGATGGAGAAAAATGTTGCACTAAAATATTGGAGAGAATCTATGAGTACATCAGTCTATACCATGAACAGAGTACAAGTCAAGAATGGTACTAATGCTACACCTTATGAGATATGGTATGGATATGCACCTAATCTAAGATATTTCAAATTTTTTGGAGGCAAATGTTTCATACTAAAGGATAACAAAAATGTAAAACTTGATGCTATAGGTGAAGAAGACATATTTCTTGGTTATTCAACTAAAAGTAAAGCTTACAAGTGTTTAAATTATAACACTAACAAAAATTGTGGGAATTTTAAATGTTAGAATTAATGAGTATGCAGAAAGAAATGAAGCTGAAAGCACACAAGAACTTGAAAGTTACAAATCATTTGTCTAAATGGAAGAGGAAGATTCTAGTGAAATACCTTAACCTGAGAAAGAGGTTTCCAAGCAATAGCTAGCACCTATCAAGTCACATAATGATGCTTCCAGGCAATAGGAGGTATTATCCAAGATATTTGATGCAGATGCTGAGTCACATAATCAACTTGAATTGGACATGAATGATCAACTTGAAGTAGAAATAGAACCTACTCTAGAAAAGTATGTAAGGAGACACCATAAACCTGATCACATCATAGGATCGAAAAATTTTGCAGTTATGACAAGAAGCAAGTTGAGAGAGGATACATTCTTATTATGTGATTTCAACCTAAAATAGTAAAAGATGCTTTATACAATGAAGATTGGATACAAGGCATGAATGATGAAATTGAACATAATGAGAAGAATAAGACTTGGAAACATGTACCTAGGCCGAATGACAAAAATGTAATTGGTACTAAGTGGGAATTGAAAAATAAGTTGGATGAACATGGAGAGGTAACAAGAAACAAAGATAGAATGGTATGCAAAGGTTATGCACAAGAGGAAGGAATTGATTATGGAGAAACATTCACCTCATTTGCAAGATTGGAAGGAATAAGAACATTACTTGCATATGCAGCCTACAAAGGTTTTAAAGTCTATCAAATGGATGTAAAGTCAGCATTTCTAAATGGGATATTAGAAGAAGAAGTTTACATCCAAAAAGTTGATGGATTTGTTGACCCAAGAAAAAAGAACATGGATTGCAAACTACACAAAGCACTATATGGACTAAAGAAAGCACCAAGATCATGGTATGAGAGATTGCACAATTATCTGATAAAGATTATATTTGCAAGAACCAATGACAACATCAATCTATATTTGAAGATAGAGAAAAAAAAGTACTTTAATGGCTGAAATTTTTGTTGATGACATTATATTTAGTGGACAAGATATTTTATACCAAGCATTTGTAAAGGAGATGCAAACTGAATTTGAGATCACTATGTTTGGTTATAAAATTTTTTGTTGCCTTACAAATATATCAGATGAAGAATGGTATCTATATTACTCAATCAAAATATGTCAAGGAGATACTAAATTTTTTTGGAATGGAAGATTCAAAATCAGTGAGTACACCCATGGCTACTAGACAAAAGTTAACAAAAAGTGATGATGCAAAAGAAGTTAATTAAACCCTTTACAGATCAATGATTGGAAAGTTGCAATATGTTGTGCACAACAGACCTAATATTGCACTGGTTGTTGGTATTGTTGCAATATTTTCTTCCAATCCCAAGGAAACTCATATGATGATGATAAAAAGAATTTTGAGATAGTTGAAAGGAACATATGATTATGGTCTGTATTACAAAAAGAATAACATGTTTGAACTGAGAGTCTATATTGATTCTAATTGGGTTGGAAATGTGGATGACAGGAAAATAACCATAGGTGGAGAATTTATTTTAGGAAAAAATTAGTTTCATGGACAAGCAAGAAAAATAATTGCACCTCACAATATATAGCTGAAGCCAAGTATCTAGCAGTAGTAGTTAATTGTTCTAATATTGTGTGGTTGAAGATACTACTCAAAGGTATGAAAGAAGAAATCACATAACCAGTTGTTATATATTGTGATAACACAAGTACCATTAATATTTCTTAGAACCCTGTAATGCACTCTAAAACAAAGCATATAGCTATCAAGTATCATTATTTGAGGGAGCTAATTCAGAAGAAGGATGTGGGACTAGAATATGTTGATGACATGCAACTGATTGAATATTTGGTAATGTTAAGTAGAAGATGATGCAAGACATTAAATCAGTTAATAGCTTATATTGTTGTTGATGTCAACTTAAAATCATCTATATGGTCATGTACATAATGCAGAAGACTTCAGAGAATCAATGGAACAAAGATTATGCTTTCAGAAATACATAAAAGTTGAGTATTCACTAAGTGACAGACAACACTGACAGAATGCACACCATCGGTAAAGACAGAGAAAAAGGTCACAGTGATACCTGACAAGTAGAAGACAGTGTTTCCTAATGAACCAAAATAATAGGATGCCTGACGAACAGGAGACAATTTTGGGCGACGGACAGAGATCCCGAAGCAAACTAGAGTTACACCGATGGAACTGACAGTTGCCACCGACTACAAAATGCAGAATTAACTGACATAACAGAGAGTTTAGAAAATGGAAAAATATCTAACTGGTAGAGCTTAAGGATAGACTTAACTAGTTGATTTATTTGTTTTATTCAACCATAGTTAAGTAATTAATTTAAAGAATACTTATACAGTTGTCAAGAAGATAACTATGAGATAAATCAGGACTTAAAGTTGTAAATCAAATTGGCTGGATTGTTTTTCATGCCAAGAATCAAGAATCAAGAATTAAGGAATATCATGTCTATATAAGAGACAAGCATAAGTCATTTTTGTAAGTGATCAGATACACAAAAGGGGAGTGAATAGAAAGAGGATGCTAAAGAGAAGCTGGTGAAGGATTAACTTCATATAGTCTTGATAAATCAAGCTGAGGGAGAGCTCAAAAATTCTACAAACACCGATAAATAGTGAAGCACAACATCACAGAGTAGAAAGTGTAGAGAAAAAGGAATTGAATTGATACATTGATTAGAGAGGTATTGTACTAGTGAACAGACTAAAGGTAACGTATTCTTTCTAAATGAAACTAAACCCACTTGCTTGATGACTAGAAACGAAGACATATAGTTGTGGCACAAAAGATTGTGTCATGTGAATTTTGACAAAATGATGAAAATAAGCAGAAAGAGAAGTGTAAGAGGCCTACTGATGATGACAAAGCCAGACAACATCATGTGCAAAAATTATCAAAAAGGTAAAATGAAAAAGTCTTGTTTCAAAAGTAAAACCCATACATATGATGATATTCTAGAATTAGTCCATATTGATTTATGTGGACCTATGAGGACAAAGAGTTATTATGGAGATAGATATTTTATTCTCTTTGTTGATGATTACTCTATAATGATGACAATCATGTTTCTAAAAGAAAAATTTGAAGCATTCAGGATGTTTAAATGGTATAAGGCTATGGTAGAAAAACAAAGTGGTAAGGATCTAAAATGTTTAAGATCAGATAGAGGAGGAGAATTTGTATCAGATGAATTCACTAATTTATGTAATGAGCATGGTATAAAAAGACATGTTTATGCACCAAGAACACCACAACAAAATGGGATTGCTGAGAGAAGAAATAGATCAATAGTTGATTGTGAAAGAACACTAATGATAGAGAAGAACATCACCCAGATCTTCTGGAGGGAAGCTGTCAGCACTACTGTTTATACACTTAATAGAGTACAATTAAAGGACACAAAGATGACTCCTTATGAGCTATGGTATGGTAAGACACCCAATGCAAGTTACTTCAAAATATTTGGTAGTCAAGGTTATGTCTTAAAGGATGATAGAAATGGAAAGCTTGATCCCAAAAGTGAAGAAGGTATTTTTCTGGGGTATTCTACCAAAAGAAAAGCTTTTAAATGTCTAATCAAGGCTTCTAAAAAAATAGTTGAAAGTGCAAATGTAAAGATTGATGAATTTTTAGAAAAAAATGAGCTGGAAAGCACAAAAGAACCAGAAGACTAAAAAAAGTTTGTATATTGTGAAGATGATGAAGGGTGCTCCCCTTAATACCACAAACACATAACAGAATAGAGAAGCAACAACAATTTGCAAGAATAGAAAATGGACTTCTTATTATCTCCACAAATGTGGAATTACAAACTTTCAGAATTACAATATGCAAAGCCACATGGGCATTCCACTTACAATATGCTGTAGGACAAAGCCTCGAATTATTACCCAGATCTACTCAGAACTGTCCTGAACTGCCTAAAACAACACTACGGGCCTTCTTTATATAGGCAATTTCCATCGCCCGAGAAGGTTCCATAAATTTAGCCCTTAGGGCCGACCAAACTTAGAATTATTTTATTTTTCAATTTAGTACATCAAAGTCGGCTCAAAATAACTTTTGAAACCCGAAAATTTTGAAGGAAATTTATTTTCTGCTATTTTAGGTGACCCAACTTCCGGAGACCATAAGTCATCACCAGTTGACTCCATTGACTATTATAACCCCATTTTAGAAATGCCACGAAGTGCTCTAGAACGGCTCAATTATGCAAGTATCATCAAGCCTAAGTTTCAACCTCATCCGGGGCCTCTAAAGCCTTCAAAACTGAGCTCGAAGTTTCTGTACCCTGTTTTCAATATCGAAATTTTTTAATATCTTCAAAACAAGACTCGATCCAGCCATGAAACTTTCCTGGCAGGCTAATATGACTGAGATGAACCTCCACATGAAAAATCAGAACATTCCGAGATCGTATGACCAACTTACTAAAAATAGCAAGTTTCCATAAGTAGCTGCTCTGCACAAGGTAGCCCTTATTGAAAAGAAAACAAAAATATTTTTGGGTGATGCAAGATTGCCCTTACACCCAGGATGCTCCTGCATCAGAAGAACCCACAAATCTACCTAAACAATAGTGCCTAAATCTAGAACAATAGAATGTTGCAACCGACGGTCAGAATGTTGTTATCGATGGTCATAATAATGATCAAAATAATGAGCAAGGTAATGAAGATCAAGCTGATACACAAAGATTTGTACATGTACTTGTAAGATATGTAAGAAGGAACCATCCAGAGGACCAGATCATAGGAGATAAGAAAGCTGGTACAAGAACAAGAAGTAAGTCATTAAACTCAAATTGTTTAATTTGTGAGTTTGAGCCAAAATCTGTTAATGCTGTACTAGATAATGAAGAATGGATAAGTGCTATGAATGATGAGATTGAACAGATTGAGAAGAACAAAACATGGTCACTTGTGCCAAGACTAGATGACAATAATGTCATTGGTACTAATTGGATATTCAAGAATAAGCTGAATGAGAATGGAGAAGTCACAAGGAACAAAGAAAGACTGGTATGCAAGGGGTATGCACATGACAAAGGTATAGACTATGGAGAAACTTTTGCACCAATTGCTAGGCTAGAAGGAGTAAGAATACTACTTTCTTATGCTGTATATAAAGGATTCAAAGTATATCAAATGGATGTCAAGTCAGCATTTCTAAATGGAATTATTGAAGAAGAGGTATGCATTGAACAAACAGAAGGGTTTGTGGATCCAGACAAGAGGAACATGGTATGTAGACTTCACAAAGCCTTGTATGGATTGAAACAAGCTCCCAGAGCCTGGTATGAATGACTTCATTCCTATCAAATAAGTATTGGACTCATAAGGACTAGTGAAAACAATAATCTTTATTTGAAAGAAGATACTAATGCTAACACTTTGATTGCTAAAATATTTGTTGATGACATCATATTCAGAGGCAATGATGTGCTATGAAAATCATTTGTTGATGAAATGAGCAAATAGTTTGAGATGTCTATGTTTGGAGAGATCAAGTTCTTTCTTGGTCTATAGATCATTCAACAAAGTGAAGGTATTTTCATTAAACAGTCCAAATACATCAAAGAGGTCCTAAAAATATTCAAGATGGAAGATTCCAAACCTGTTGAAACATCGATGGCTACTGGATGCAAATTAACAAAGGAAGACAAGACAATAGAGGTAAATCAGACTTTGTATATATCAATGATAGGAAAACTCATGTATGTTATACACACTAGACCAGATATTACACATGCATTAGGAATTGTTGCTAGATTTTCTGCTAACCTCAGGGAACCACATATGACTGATGTGAAGAGAATCTTAAGAAATCTAAAGAATACTAAGGAATTTGGCTTATGGTATAAAAGAGAAGGAAAATATGAACTAAAAGTGTTTACCGACACTGATTGGGCTGGAAATCTTGATGATCGGAAGAGCACAAATGGAGGAGCATTCTTTATGGGTGATAGACTTGTCACATGGATTAGCAAGAAGAAAGGATGCATCTCTCAGTCTACTGCAGAAGCATAATATGTTTATGCTACTACAAACTGCTCAAATATTGCATGGATCAAACAGTTGTTGGAAGGTATGCATATGAAGAGCTCAGAACCAGAGATGATCTATTGTGATAACACCAGTGCAATAAACATTTCCAAGAATCTAGTCATGCATGCAAAGACTAAACACATTGCCATCAAGTATCATTATTTAAGAGAAAAAGTTCAAAAAAAAGAGGTGATACTTGAATATGTGCAATCAAAAGAACAATTAGCTGATATCTTCACCAAGCCACTGGCCAAGGATACATTTGAGTACCTGAGAAAGAGACTAGGGGTCAAACCCATGTCTACCAGTCAGTAAAGGATTGAAGGCTGCATTAGCCATATATTATTAGAATATCATTCATGATTGATGCAAGCAAAAGATGAACTTGAAAGCTACATCTATATACAGAAAGGTATATATCAGAAATGAACACCATAGCATATTGTTGTATTGATGATGGATAAGGGAAATTCAAGGAATGTATTATGCATAGAATAAAATAATTGTTTAACATGAATGTTAGATATTTGTAAAATATTTGTTTGTAATTGTTGTCAAAGGGAGAGAATGTATCCATATTATCATCAGAAACTATTCATTATCAGATTACTCCAAAAAGGGAGAGATCATATCCATAGGGAGAGAATTTGTATAAAAGTTGCAAACAAAAGAC
>MU223775.1:1275687-1298845 GCA_018584345.1 Thuja plicata | reverse complement strand
CAAAAGGTTATATTCTGCAACCTAGAATAGGAATCAATACAATTCACTAATCTATGTTATAGATATACTACACTTGAATGCAGAAAATTGAATAGGATTGATAACAAAAGATCATAACAAGATGTATGAGAAATAGGCCAAAATTATTCTTATAAAATTTTATGGACAATTACTTGAATGATTTTTAGAATAATGGAAAGGAATACATGCATCCTCTTGCACAAAATCGATACTCAACATGAACTAAATGGGTACAAAATGCATAAAGAAGGCTATAGGAACAAAATAGTTCACTAAAAGCTCTTCTCTCCAAATTCTGAACCCCCTACTAATGAAGCAAGAGCTCAACTATATAGCTCATGAAGCCAATTTCAAAAATCACTCCTCCCTCCAAAAATACCCTCCAAAATAGAAAGTTACTAATCTTAAGGCTTAATTAGTGCCCAAATTTAAGCCCTAGATCTAGCCCCTAAAGTTGGTGTATGAAAGACTTACATCCTTCTACATAATTTACCAACTTATTACAAAATACATTACAAGCCCATCAAAACTAACCCAAAATGCATAAACCCCATTAAATACATAACCTAACACACAACATAACCTGATACCATGGCATAAAAAACCCTAACTCCAAACCGACATCATAGTCAACAACCCTAACTCCATTTGAAATAAACTTGATACACAGTCAAGCACATAACTAAACTTGAATACAACTTATGATCGATATGACCCAACCCATTGTGAAATATATTTATTTGTCATGGCACTTAAGTTGCTATCGTGGCTCTGCTTGGGGAATGTCGAGGCACTGCAACTAATAGGGAATTGAATTTCTTTGTCAGTGGAGTTGAAAATTTTGTAAAAACACTGCATAATGTTGTTGCATCTAATTTGTATTTGGTTATGGAGGTAAAGTTTAGGGTTTTCTACTGCACCGCCATGCTTGTGGTTTGAATCTGAAACTATATACCATGATGTATGGTGTTGTATTTGCAACATGGACAAGCTAAGAAGCTCAGGCTTCTTGCTCTTAACTTGGGCTTTTCATGAGTTACAACAATGTATGCCATACAGTATGGCATTTTCTCTGTGCATTTCTTTCAAAGAATGCTAGAGTTTTGGGTCTCTTTATGTTGCACTTGTAAATATGGAAAGCTCAAGCTCTATGTAGACTATGAGTCTTGACCGCAACTTTCACTATATGGTGATGCATGGTGCCTATTTGTAACTTGAAAAGCTCGGGCTCTCGGTGCAACTTCTGTAGCTTCTTCCAAATCTTAATCCATGACATATGGTGCCTTCTCTATAGTGTTAACTTGGCCTCTCCATGCTTTAACTATTCTGATAACTTGGGTTTGATATCTTCGGCTATCAATACATGTTGAGCTTTTATGCTTTTACTTTGTGTTATGTTGAACTTGACCTTCATCCTTTCGAATTGGTCTTCACCCGTGACACATGGCACTCTTCTGCATTTGTTTCTCCAACATGTTTGACATATGTAATACTAGATAAGTAGTTCTTGTCCCATTCTCTACAGCTTTAATTGAAATAAATGCATTACTATAGTCGATCACTATGAACTTTTGCATATTTAGTTAAGATCTTGGGTTTTAATAACTCCAATCTTTTTGGGTTCTAACAAGATTTACAATTCTCGTAGAAAATATAGGTTACATTTTTCTTCTTTGTATGTTGAACTTGTGTTGTTTCACTTGGAGTTCCACCATGTAGCTTTAATTTGTAGCATGCAACCCTATGTTTACTTTAAGTCACTCTCTGTTGCTAACATCTTCATTATTGCAAACTGTGTGTTTGATGAAAAACAACAAACTTGAGATACCCACATGGATCTTTTGTGTCAGTTTTAATGTAAACTTGAAACATATGCAAACTTGTCATTCTATTTTTGAGAAATTTTCCTTTGTTGGCTGTAGACTCCATTTAATGTTTCCTTCTGTTAGCTCTATTCAATGCTTTCTTTGAAGTTTGACTGTAATGTCTTTTGGTCCACTACCATACTGTCATAAAACATGAAACCTTTACACTATGGACTTTGATGAAGCCGTGAGCCTTCTTTTATTGGACTAAACATATTACATGTTCAATATGCAACATAATATAACCCTTTTTCTAAACTTTTATTATTATTATTATTATTATCTAAACATTTTAAGAATATGCAGTTTCTCTTAGTGCAAAAATACACTGTATGTTTAACCTTATATATATCATCACCCATGGGGTTTGAGCATGGACTCATGAATCCCATGGGAAACATTCATGACCTGAAACTCATCCCAAACATGTACATCCCCTACTCTGCATATGCTCGGCCCCATCCCCTGAATACACTGAATTTTCAATTTTATTGAAACATGAATAATAATAGCATGTTAGTTGATGGATACACACTATATTAATAACAACATGTTTTAGATGATGGCCTCACATGTTATTGTCATTTCAATACACCAGAATAACACTGTTTGCCTTACACTCTGCATAGAACATTACTTCATATTCACATCAGGCATATGGATACTCTACTTGACCTCCTTTTTTGAAGAAATGAAATACCACAACATCATTGACCCTTCAATTGGTTTAGAGCCATGAAATGAATACACCCTATTTTGCTCCATTTTCATAAAGATGTGCATAAATAGATATCAATATTTCATGTGCATATTCCTTTTAATTTGTTTGCAGAAATAGATATCACTATATTGATTTCTTATCTCATTAAACAATATTGACATGATGTACTCATTTAATGCCAACAGTATATGCATATGTTTTTCTCTCATCTTGACACAATATAGCCATTTCTTTAAATGTACACTCTATGACATCATATAAATACACTATTACTCTAATTCTTGCACATTGTTTTTCAGTTGTATCTCATATGCAGATTATCAATTCTGTTATATACCTTCATTTCTTGAAAACCATACTATTATGTAAACATAAATAGAAACACTTCATAACATGAGACTAATGATGATATGATTAATTATTAAGCATGCATTTTCCATAATTGACTCCCATTCACATGTCTTTTCTACATTTGCATACTTACTGTAACAACATTACTTCAAATTCATCATGCATGATGATAGTTAACATTTTATCCTCCATCTATGCATATCTCTTCTTAGGACCCTTTATTGACCATGTGTCTCATATAGCATCATCGTATCATCCTTCATGCATTGTATCCTCCTCTTATACATTTTCATGAACTGTAACCTCTTGTGATGCACACAAATTTCTTGTATGAAATATCTTATGTGAAGTTCAATCATGGGCTTGTCAAACTCATTGCATTTCTTTTGTTATCTACATTTAGTTACTTGTTTACGTATTGCACACACATCACCAATCAACCTGTTAGGCTAGCAAACAAAATGAGCCAAATAATGTTTGTGTGTGAGTGTCATATGAGATGATACTCATTCATGAATGTTGGTTGGTTTGTTTTTGTTTGTTAAACTAACATGCTGATGTCATTCTAAAAAAAAGGTTGCTCAGATATCTAGCTTTGAAAATAAGAACAATATACATCAGAATGACCATTAATATTAAAAGGTTTCATGTTTAAAAACAAGTCCCTTTAATACTATCTTTCACTTAGTGTGGATGCACATTTCCTTATTATATTGAATTTACCTGATAGATATGCAACATTGAAAGAATTGATTGTAGTTGTATGTTTTTTGTGTGTCATGCATTGCTTAGATCCAGCTGGATCTAACACCATTTTCTCTCTCATGATGCAGGTGAAAAACCCTAAAGACTTAGTGGAGATGAAGACATGATCCTTGAGACCTAAGACCTGATAGACAACCAGCTAAGAACAAACATACAATAAGGAAATGCATGGGACCCCTACTCCATACTTCTATCATGCTTTCTATTCTGCAAATATACTTTTTGATTGACATGAAATATGAAATATGAAAGGACACTTGTATACTACATTTAGTTTGAATGCACGATGTAATGATCAGTTATAAATTTAAAATTTTGAAATGTGATCTATACTTAGAGTACAATAATGAAATCTTATAATGAATCCAATAATTAAATTTTAATCAAAAATACTTTAAATATAGTATTAATTGGACCCTTAAAATACAATATTTTCCTATTTTTGTTTATTTTTTTGTATGCTATAATTTTGGGTAACATTTTTGGCTACTTCTGCTGGATGTCTGCCTGTTAGACATGACCTATGAATCTTATCCTTGGGAAATATATTTAGAAAACTAGAAACCATGAATGCAACCTTTATTGAAATGAAAATGCATCTAATCTAGACCTATGCAACCTAAAGACCTAGTGCTTGGACAACACTTATTGAAAATGAAACTAGACTAAACCTAACCATCAAAGAAAAGCTTGAGGTGTATTCAATTAACTAGAATCTACAGAACCTCTCCATTAGCTATAGACAACTGGAAAGCATTATTATCTTTGCAAGTTATAATAAAAAAAGGGCTTGTCCAAAAAATGTCAAATTTATCATGTTGACCTGGTCTGCTCTTTAGCACATTCCACTTGAGTACTAAATCCCCTTCCTTGAAGACTCTGGGTGTAGCCTTTCTATCAAAAGACCTTTTAGTTTTCTCCTCTCTTAACTCCATGTTCTTTAATGCTTTTCTTCTTTCTTCTTCAAGCTATAGCAATTCAACATATCTTAGCTTAAGAGGATCTTCCTCTTCAAACATCATCATTTATCAGCTAGCTGTAAAGCGGGAAAATCAGTAGAAATTTGTAATCTTTCCTCCTTACCATAAACCAGAACATAGGGTGAATTCTTGATATTCTATTTTGGTGTGATTCTATCCATTCATAAGACTGCCTTCAGTTTAGCGTGCCAATCTCTCTTATTTTCCTCCAAATTATTTTTGATGATCCTAATTAGGTTTTTTTTAGTAGACTCTACAAGACCATTACCCTGAGGATAATAGTTAGAAGAAGTATTTAGATAAATATCATTTTTAACAACCCACTCTATTATAGTTGAACCAACAAAAGCTAAAGCATTATATAAAATTATTGATTGAGGAATACCAAACCTGGTTACAATAACGTCATAGAACTTCAACACAGCAGATCCAGTAGACTCCTTCAATGCAATGGCCTCAGTCCATCTAGTAAAATATTCTGTAGTAGTAAAAATCCATTTATGACCTATACTAGAATTAGGATTTATTGGACCTATAAACTCCACCTCCCATTTATTAAATGGCTGATCCATAATGATTGACTTTAATGGAAATGCTGCCAACTTTTTCTTTCTTGCAAACAGAGCACACTTTTGACATTTTCTTGCCCAAGAATGATTATCTTTGAATAAATATTCCAAGTAATAGCCAACTCTTAGAATTTTCCAGGCTGCAGTTTTATGACTAAAATGCCCTCCACAAGATCCATCATGAAACTCAGATAAAATCTTGTTTTGATCACCATAGTCTATGCACTTAAGAAGAATAATAGAAAAATCTGTCCTATAAAGAATATCATCAATTAGAACATAAGGAATAGATTTTAACCTGAAGTACCTTCTTTTGGCTTTATCAAGATTTATTGGAAATTTACCAGTTTGTAGAAATCTGGTCATATCTGATAACTAGGATGTTGACTCATTGATTAACACATAATTACCTTGGATTAAGGAAACCTCTTCAGTGGCTTCAACCTTATCTTCTTTTTCCATCTGAGCACACAAACCTTTGCCTATAACTAGATTGGTTACATGAATTTGAACATCATATCCCATAACCCTTGTTATCCATCCTACTCTCTTTTCATTGACATCTTTGTTCAATAAGAACTCTTTAATGCTAGGATGTGCAACCGTCAGATGTATTTTATTCCTAGCAACTAAATGCTTAAACTTTTTTAAGGATTTAATAATAGCTAGCACGTGTTTCTCAACAAAAATGTACCTTTTCTCATAATCATCCATACCTTTGATGAACAATTCAACTGACTACTTTTGTTTGTCCTCATTCCTTTGTACCATTATTGTTGAAACAATATCAAAAAAACCATAAGCATATAAAATAAAATTCTTAGAGAAATCAAGATTTGTTAAAGTAGGGGTTGATGACAAAGCCTCCCTAATTTTTCCAAAACTTCTCTTTCCCTCATCAGTCCATCTAAAAGGTACATCTTTCTTCAGCATAGCAGTCAAAGGTTTTAACAATTTTGTAATATTAGGGATAAAATTTCTAACAAAATTTATCCTCCTAATAAAACTCTGCAATCCTTTCTATTGGAGATTTGCTTTTGTACAAATTGTTGATTGTATGTTTGTCATTGATGACAACATATAATATACAGCAGTGTCCTATAAGCAATTATTAGTAGATATGTTTTGGATCCTTGTGTGTTTATTTCCATGGTGTACACATGTTTTGGTTGCTATGTGCATTCACGTAGAGTCAGATATGCAGTTTCAGTTGAGTTATGTTATTCTGTTGTGGCAGTTATAGTTTCTAGAGATTATTTGTTAAGAGTTGACGTAATTACATTGTTTCTTGAGTTGCACCTATCTTTAGGATATTCATGTTTTTATTCATGTTTATTTATGAGTTAAAGATAATTATCTAAAGGTGGTAAACATATTCTAAGAGAAGCGGGATGATTGAGTTAATTTGATAGAACCGAATATGAGAAGCGTCGTGTCTATTCAGTTTGAGTTGTGTGGTTCTAATAAGGTTGCATTCTTGGTTTGGATAACTAAATAAGTATTGAAGGGAATCCTAAAGCTGACTAAGATTACATCTTTTGGGGAAGATACTTATATTATTTCATTTGGTGAACGCTAAGTGTGAATGATAAGAAAAGAGACAGAAAAAGTATAGAATAGAATGTCCATTGTTTTGGGACAGTAAAGACATTTCATTCATCAAGAAAAGATCTATGTGAAGAAGAAGTGAAAGAATAAAATACACTAGAACTGGTCAAGATAACAGGTCTACTCAAATAGTTCATTTATCAGATATAGTGCATATATGTTTTACTGAAGGTTGTAGCCTTCATCATTTTAGTAGTGAGCTTTTGGACAGTGAGTCCTCACCCCTAACATGGTTACTTGTAAAAGACTCCTAACAGGGTCAAACCCTTAACCAGGTCACTGTACTTATTACATTGTAAAGAACAAGTCCTAATAGGGTTGCAAGATCTTCTAACATGGATAATTATAGTCAAGTATAATTTATTTGTGACTGCTAACTCCCACCAGGGTTTTTACCTATTTGGTTTCCCCATAAAAAAAATTGTCGTGTTCTATCTTCTGTTATCTGAATGTGTTAATGCTTAATGTTATTCTGTAATTAATTGGAGAAAAGAGTTAAACTAGTTGATAACTTATTCACCTCTCCTCTCAGTTATTCCTTGGGACTATTCCAACACTTTCTTATGTTTTGGCAATGACAAGTCTAGAATTGCATGAATCCTTTCAGGATCAATAGTTATACCTTCTTTAGACACTCGGTATCCTAAAATTTTACCTCTTCATAGTGATCTTCCTTGATCAGAAAGCTGGTTTTATTCCTTTTGAATTGATCATCAAAGTTAAAAGATGACTCTAGGCTGACCAAACCCTTTGTAAGATTATTAGTCTTCAGTTGAATGATTTGATATTCTATTTTCCTGACTTAGTTTGTCATTTTTAGAAGGTGAGAAATCTTTTGTTTATGTAATAAAACTTAAAATATCTTCATCAGTGTTAAAAACCCACCAATTGATATCATTATCTAGGATGGAAGGCCTCACAAAATTTTTGACATGTTACTGATCTGAGATCTGTCCTTTATTTTTAGTAATTGAAACATGTGCACCAATACCAGCCAACCTATCAACATGCTGATTTTTTTTCTAGTTATAGAAATGAGGATAAATGCATCAAAATCATGTAGAATATCAGATACTCTAGATTTTTACAACTTCAAAAGATCATTTTAATAGCATTGATACCTCTCACATGTTCTAGTATTAACTCACTATCCCCAAATGCCCTCAAGAATTTGATTTTTCTTTTCCTTGCCCATTCTAAACCCTGAATAAGACTTTCATATTCAGCCACATTGTTAGAACATGGAAAAGATAATTTTTATGCAGCATAAAATTTATCACCATTAGGTGAAACTAACATAACCCCTACACCAACACCATATTTATTCCTAGATCCATCAAAATATAAGTCCCATAGCTAGTTAGATAGTTCAGATTCAGAACCTTGATCTTTTATTAGATTAGGCAAAACTGCATCAAATTCCAAAATCACATAGTTACTAAAACCAACATCAAACACATCACCATCTTGATCATTTATATTTTCCCATTCATCCAAAAAAATATAAGGATACTCCTCAATTTTTTTATTATAAGATGAATTATCATTAATCTCCTCTGAATAAATAATCACACAACTTGCTTTAATAGGGCTGGGATTATAATGCTTTATGTGATCATTGGCCCATAAATCTAATTTTATGGTTACCTTAGTACCATATCTAGTTCTGAAAGACATGTGAGACCAATCTGATGATAAACATCCATCTATTTTCACTGTAAAGTCCCTTGATAGGCATAGGGAAAAATAAGGTGGCAGGTCTATGACATAAATATCTTGAGGAATTGAGAAATTTGGACATGAGTGTAAGGTCAAGCTTGCATTTTTAACAACCCCTAAGGTCTTGACACAAGTACCATCAAGCTCGACCACTCCTTTCTGAAGAGGTTCATACTTTAAATCCAACAAGTCAACTATTTTCTTTGGCATGACAGTGCTGGTTGCGCCACTATCTATCATACAATTATGCACTAATTTGTTTCCAATGACCAAAGAAACATAAAAAGGAGGAGGCTTATTATTTGGAGGTTTCTTACCTTCCTTTTCTATTGTATTTTGCACATTTTCCATCATTTTATCAATTGGCACTACTGATTGCTTCAAATCTGCAATTTTTTTACTTACTTGTGCTGCTAGTTTCTACTCTTTAGTAAGCTTCTTTTCTTCTTTAGTTTTTTTTTCCTGAACTTTAGAGGGCTCTGAATCAGCCATAACCACTATAGGAGGCTTTTGAACAGCTTTCTATGAACTTGCTATCCCTTTAGACAACTATTCCTTCAATAAATGAGTTCTCCCTGGAATGGATAATGAATCCCACATAGAAATAGACACATTCCTCTTCTTCATATTATCAACAATATTATAGGGAACAACAAACTGTACCTTCTAAGGGGATTTACCAATGGTCTGATCCACCTACTTCTGATGTTGTTTTTCTTTGTTCACAAGAGTGGAGTGATCTTTTAGAATAGAAATAGGAGGAATGAGTGGTGATTGAGTTGTGGCAACAATCTTAGCAGCTGACTTCTCTGACTCTAGAGCTCTTTTCTTAGGTCTTGTATTGGCTGATATAGGTGAATTATTACTCACTCCATAGAAGTCTTCCTCTTTCCAATTTAGAAATACAGTGTCAAGAGCAGTTAGGTCCGGCTATTATTGAGTCTCCTCACTAGATGCAGTAGGTTGTGAATCAATCACACTTTGAACCATTAGGGCTTGATTAAGCACTCCATTAGTGCACTTAGAATGATTGTGGGGTTTCCCTCAAGGATAGAACCATTCATAATCAGTAGTAAGGTTATTTTGGTTAGGAATAATATCCCTAACAATATTAAGAGGTGTGGGATTATAAGGTCTTTAAGGCTTTTGGTTCCAATTTTTCCTATTAGCATTGCTATTTCCTTGGTATTTCTACTTGTTACCTTGGTAAGTGGGCTGATTAGGTTGCTAGGATGAAGAACTAGCAAACTAGTTTTGCGTATGGGCTATTGAATTTCCTTGAGCTTGCTACCTTTTCAAGTTTACCAACTAATTTTTGAAGGTTTGTAATAAGTTCTCAATCTTTTGCTGGCTATCTTTTATGCTTTCCAACTCATTAGAAGGGGCAATGGGCATTATCTCTTCATTTTTATAAGATGGTAATGGCATATTGGATAGGATGCTAGGAAAGAAAGGCATAGGTGGCCTAGGAGCTATCTTCCCTACCTAAATAAGACTATTTTATGCCCTAATTGCAATTTCAAAAGCTTGAGGTAAATAAGTTCTCCCCATAGATTGGATCATAATTGAAATGTCACTATTCAGACTTTTAGGGAAGTAAAAAAATGTATATTCAATAGAGGGTCTTACCGTGGTAGGAATCCTATTCCAAGTCTTTTGAAATCAGAGATTGAAATCACTCATCTCTTCTTGTGGAGCCCTTTTAATAGTAGTTAGTTGTTCCACCAAAGAAAGATTATCAGATTTATCTTCAAAACATTTAGACAATTCCTCACGTAGTGTATCCCATGTAGCAATTGATCTAACTCAGAGAGTTTAGAACCATTCCAATGCTTTTCCCTTCAAGGATGTAGCTAATACCCTGAAAGTTACATCCTCCTCCGTGATATGATGCACATTGAAAAGAGAAGCAACATCTCTAATGTGCTCAATGGTTGTTGTTTTTCCTTCTCCTGTGAAAGACGACAATCCTTTCAAGGCTACCAATGGTATGGTGTTGTGATTTACAATCCTCAAAGGAATGCCTAGATCAACTGGTACAAAAGGTAGTCTTGTAGCCATTCTTGATGCTATTGCAGTGGAACTTGCAGATGCTGGTTGTTATTCTTCTTCTACTGGTTGTTCAAGAACAACTTGAAATTGAAGTGTTGGAGGACTCTCTGAAAATTCTTGATCTGTATCAGGTAAACCAGTGTAGTAAGTGGGAGGAGTTTAACTTCTCTTAGATCTTCTTTTCCTTGGTCTTCGTGGCTTCCTACCCCTTGCTATAGGCTGGAAGGAGAGCTCTTTTCAACCTTTGGGCTCTCTCTAAAAATTTCTTCCTCTCCTGGTATGTGATAACTGCAAATACTCAAACTCTTTTCTTCTCCTTTTTTTATTATGTTCATGTATCACAAGGAGTCCCATCGGGTGTGCCAAAATTTTTTGAGGTTTAGGAACACCACCCCAACTCAAGCATTAGGGATTAAGAGTATTCTATCGTAACAATGGAAACCTTCTCAAGTTGTGGGTGGACTTTGATTAAGAAGGAGTCTCAAAATTCTAGGCTGGTTACTATTGGATTTGGGTATCAATAATCTATTGCTTTTTGCTTATTTTTTGGAAGAAAAGGGAGAAATTTTAACTAAAACTAAATGAATAAAACTTGAGAGGGTGATACACCAAATAAGATTTAGATTTCTCAAAGGTTAAAACTAACATTCACTTGACATACCCTAATGATTTCTGCAAAATCATTTACTGTCCAATACATAGGCTAACTTAAAAGTCACTACTAGGGATTTCACCATAAATAATAATACTCATGTCAACAGACATGGAGATTCTACAAAAGGTTATATTCTGCAACCTAGAATAGGAATTAATAGAATTCACTAATCTATGTTATTGATATACTACACTTGAATGCAAAAAATTCAATAGGATTGATAACAAAAGATCATAACAAGATGTATGAGAAATGGGCCAGCTTTATTCTTATCAAATTTTGTGGGCAGTTACATGAATGAATTTCAGAATAATGGAAAGGAATACATGCATCCTCTAGCACAAAATCAATACTCAACATGAACTAAATGGGTACAAAATGCATAAAAAAGGCAATAGGAACAAAATAGTTCACTAAAATCTCTTCTCTCCAAATTCTGAACCCCCTACTAATGATGCAAGAGCTCAGCTATATAGCTCATGAAGCCAATTTCAAAAATCAATCCTCCCTCAAAAAATACCCTCCAAAATAGAAAGTTACTAATGTTAAGGCTTATTTAGTGCCCACATTTAAGCCCTAGATCTAGCCCCTAGAGTTGGTGTATGAAATACTTACATCTTTCTACATAATTTACCAACTTATTACAAAATACATTACAATCCCATACAAACTAGCCAAAAATGCATAAACCCCATTACATACATAACCTAACTCACAATATAACTCAATACCATGGCATAACAAACCCTAACTCCAAACTGACACCATAGTCAACATCCCTAACTCCATTTACAATAAACCCGATACACAGTCAAGCTCATAACTAAACTTGAATACAGCTCATGATCGATATAAACCAACCCACTGTGAAATATCTTTATCTATCATGGCACTTAAGGTACTGTCATGGCATTTCTTAGGGAATGTTGAGGCACTGCAACTCGCAGGGAATTGAATATCTTTGTTAGTGGGATTGAAAATTTTGTAAAAAAATTGCATAATGTTTTCGCATCTCATTTACATTTGGTTATGGAGGTAAAGTTTAGGGTTTTCTACTGCGCTGCTATGCTTGTGGTTTGAATCTGGAAATTGATGCCGTGATGTATGGCACTATATCTACAACCTGGATAAACTAAGAATCTTGGGATTCTTGATGTAAACTTGGGATTTTCACGAGTTACAACACTGTATGCCATAAATTATGGCATTTTATCTCTGGATTTATTTTGAAGAACGCTATATTTTTGGGTCTCTTTGTGTTGTGCTTGCAAAGATGGAGAGCTTAGGCTCTATGTAGACTATGTGTCCTAACCATGGCTTTTAGTGTATGGTGACTCATGGTGCCTATTTGTAACTTGAAGAGCTCGGGCTCTCAGTGCAACTTCTATAGCTTCCTCTAAATCTTAATCCATGACATATGGTGCCTCCTCTGTATTGTTAACTTGGCCACTCCATGCTTGAACTGGTCTGATAACTTGGGTTTGAGATCTTGGGCTGTCAATACATGTTGATCTTTTCTGCTTTTACTTTGATTTTTGTTGATCTTAGCCTTCATCCTTTCAAACTGGTCTTCACCTGTGACACATGGCACTCTTCTGCATTTGTTTCTCCACCATTATTGACATGTGTAATACCAGATAAGTAACTCTTGACTCATTCTCTGCAACTTTACTTGAAATAAATGCATTACTATAGTCGACGACTGTGAGATTTTGCATATTTAGTTAAGATCTTGGGTTTTAATAACTCCAATCTATTTGGGTTCTTAAGAGATTTACATCTCTGGTAGCAAATATAGGTTACATTTTACTTCTCTTTATGTTGAACTTGGGTCATTTCACTTGGAGTTCCGCCACATCACTTTACTTTGTAGCATGCAACCCTATGTTTAGTTTAAGTCACTCTTTGTTTCTAACCTCTTCTTTATTACAAACTATGTGTTTGATCAATAACAACAAACTCATGATATCGGCATAGCTCTTTTGTGTTATTCTTAATGTAAACATGAAACATATGCAATCTTTTCATTATGTTGTTGAGAAATTATCCTTTGTTGGCTGTAGACTCCATTTAATGTTTCCTTTTGTTATCTCTATTCAATGCTTTCTTTGAATTCCAATAGTAATGTCTTTTGGACCACTACCATACTGTCATAAAACATGACACCTTCACACTATGGATTTTGATGAAGTCGTGAGCCTTCTTTTATTAGAATAAATATATTACATGTTCAATCTCCAACGTAACATAACACTTTTTCTGAAGTTTTATTATTACTTTCTGAACATTTTAAGAATATGTAGTTTCTCTTAGTGCAAAAATACACTATCTGTTTAACCTTATTTAAATCATCACCCATGGGGTTCAAGCACGGGCTCGTGACTCCCATGGGAAACATTCATGACATGAAACTCATCCCAAACATGTACATCCCCTACTCTACATTTGCTTGACCCCATCCCCTCCATACACTGAATTTTCAATTTTATTCAAACATGAATAATAATATGTTAGTTGATGGATACACACTACATTAATAACATGTTTTAGATCATGGCCTCACATGTTACTGTCATTTAAATACACCAGAATAGCACTGTTTGCCTTACACTCTACATAGAACATTACTTCATATTCACATCAGGCATATGGATATTGTACTTGACCTCCTTTCTAAATAAATGAAAGACCACGACTTCATTGACCCTTCAATTGATTCAGAGCCATAACATGAATACACCTTGTTTTTCTCTATTTTCATGAACACACACACACACACACACACACACACACACACACACACACATATATATATTTAATGTGCATATTCCTTTTAATTTGTTTGCAAAAATAGATATCACTATATTGATTTCTTATCTCATTAAAAAATATTGACATGATGTACTCGCTTAATGCCAACAGTTTATGCATATGTTTTTCTCTCATCTTGACACAATGTAGCCATTTTTTGTAAATGCACACTCTGTGACAACATATAAATACACTGTTACTCCTATTCTGGCACATTGTTTTTCATTTGTAGCTCATATGCAGATTATCACTTCTGTTATATACCTTCATTTTTTTCAAACCATACTGTTATGTAAACATAAACAACAACACTTCATAACATGAGACCGATGATGACATGATTGATTGTTAAGCATGCATTTTCCAAAATTGACTCCCATTCACATGTCTTTAGTGCATTTGCATACTTATTGTAACAACATTACTTCAAATTCATCTTTCATGATGATAGTAAACATTTTCTCCTCCATTTATGCATATGTCTTCTCAGGACCCTTTATTGACCATGTGTCTCTTGTAGCATCATTGTATCATCCTTTATGCATTGTATCCTCCTCTTTTGCATCTACATAAACTATATCTTCTTGTGATGCACACAACTTTCTTGTATGTAATGCCTTATGTGAAGTTCAAGCATGGGCTCATGACACTTATTGTATTTATTTTTTTATCTTCATTTATTTACTTGTTCACCTATTGCACACACATCACCAATCAACCTGTTAGGTCAAAAAACAAAATGAGCCAATAAACATTTTTGTGTGAGTGTCATATGAGATGACACTCATTCATGAATGTTGGTTGGTTTGTTTGTGTTTGTTAAACTAACATGCTGATGTCATTCTAAAATAAAGTTTTCTCAGATAGAAACACTAAGTCCCTTTGATTCAGATAGCTGGCTTGAAAATAAGAACAATATACATCAGAATGGCCATTAATAGTAAAAGTTTTCATGTTTAAAGACAAGCCCCTTTAATACTATCTTTCGCTTAGTGTATCATCCTTTATGCATTGTATCCTCCTCTTCTGCATCTTCATGAACTATATCTTCTTGTGATGCACACAACTTTCTTGTATGTAATGCCTTATGTGAAGTTCAAGCATGGGCTCATGACACTCATTGTATTTCTTTTTTTATCTTCATTTAGTTACTTGTTCACCTATTACACACACATCACCAATCAACCTGTTAGGTCAAAAAACAAAATGAGCCAATAAAATTTTTTGTGTGAGTGTCATATGCGATGACACTCATTCATGAATGTTGGTTGGTTTGTTTGTGTTTGTTAAACTAACATGCTGATGTCATTCTAAAATAATTTTTTCTCAGATAGAAACACTAAGTCCCTTTCATTCAGATAGCTGGCTTGAAAATAAGAATAATATACATCAGAATGACCATTAACAGTAAAAGGTTTCATGTTTAAAAACAAGTCCCTTTAATACTATCTTTCACTTAGTGTGGATGCACATTTCCTTATTACATTGAATTTACCAGAGAGATATGCAGCATTGAAAGAATTGATTGTAGGTGAAAAACCCTAAAGACTTAGTGGAGATGAAGACTTGAACCTAGAGACCTAAGACCTGACAAACAGTTAGCTGACAACAAACATACAATAAGGCAATGCCTGGGACCCCTACTTCATACTTCTATCATTCTTTCTATTCTACAAATATACTCTTTGATTGACATGAAATATGAAATATGAAAGGACACTTGTATACTACATTCAGTTTGAATGCACAATGTAAAGATCAGTTATAAATTCAAAATTTTGAAATGTGATCAATACTTAGAGTACAATAATGAAATTTGATAATGAATGCAATAATGAAATTTTAATCAATAATACTTGAAAGGTAGTGTTAATTGGACCCTTAAAACACAATCTTTTCCTATTTGTGTTTATTTTTCTGGATGTTGTAATTTTGGGTAACAATAATCATTTGTTGATCTTATTTTTTTCATGTGAGAACTGTATCATTGATGTGATAATGGGATATGTAACACATCCTTCTATAATAACTTTAACTAAGAATAAATATGATTCATGGGAAAAATGAATAATTACACATCGTAGATGGATTAATCTTTTGCCTCATGTTTATCGGCTCATTCCTGAGCCAGAGACATAGTGGAAGAAAATAGTTTGAGAATATAAGAATTTTAATATCAAAGGATTGATTGGTATGAGTGTTGGTTTTGATTTTCTTTATGATATCTAATCCAAGATCTTGAGTATTCAATTCCCACATATAGTTTGGAAAATTATTTGGGAGCATTTTGGAAATCCACATATTCCTCCATTCACAGATGATCCTGTTGTATATTATCTCATTCGACTTGATGATACATATATTATTCTCTATGATGATGATACATTAGATGAGATTAAATTTATTTCATATATTGAGAGTAAGGATGATCATGTGACTCCACCTACAACTCCTACTTATCCAATTGAGTTCACACATTCAACTCTTGTTTGTGATTCCAATTAGTTATTGCAAGAGATATCTATTTGTCTTTTTGATTGGGGGTGCCAGCAAAAGGATGAGTCCACTTTTTGGGCAAAAAGTGGAACTATTTTTCCTCTTTTTTAAAATTCATCTTATTTGACCTAAAGATTTGAGGCACTTAGACATGGAATCTTCCAAAAAGTCACTAAAAAAAAATTTTAGGATTCAAAGTCTACTTTCCAAATATGTGATTTTTTAAAAATACCCAGATGATAAATTTCAAATTTGAATCGGGATTACTAAAACCTACATTTTAAAAGTCACTCTTTTAGGACTACCATGCGTGTGTACGACAAACAAAATCAGACTCAAATGAAACTATTTATCTAAACCCTTTTGGGAAATGGTAAGTAAGACATTTAAGATTAATGAGAATACTTTTCTATATTGTTTATGTTAATTTTTTTTTATTAATTATATATTGAGCTCAATCATTGTTTATAAAACCTCGTGTATGACAAACATAATTTTCCCTAAAGATATGATTTTTTTTTAATTTTTTTTAAAAGTGTGTGGAATTATGTTTAGTTTGATGTCAGATAATTTATTTTTCAATAAACTTCAAAATAAAAAACTTATTAAAATTACAAAAATGCTTGTATTATCTTTTCTATAGACCTATTTTAGTACAAAATTATTGAAAAATAAAAATATTTTTCAAATTTAATAAAAAATTTACATATTCTAAATTAACACTGTTTGATCTGTACTGGCTTTCTTTTTCATCAAGAAATTCCTCAGAAAACCCAATCCAATCTATGGCCAAAGTGAGTTTCTTGTCTATAGATTGACATGGCCTTCAACATTCAGGTCAAACCAAATCCAAAGCTAAGGGTAGGTAGACCAAGCCTTTCCAAAAGCTAAACCTGAACTACTTTTGGCAGGGAACATTTCAATTTTCACAAATGGGGAGACGTTATAAAATAGGGTGACATTTCAAAAATGAAACGTCACCCCATCTCATAACATCACCCAGTTTCATTTGTTTGAAATTGGTTGCAAACAAAACGGGGTGACATTATGAAACAAGGTAACGTTTCATTTTTGAAATCTCACCCCATTTCATATTGTACCATTTTTTTTAAATTTTCTATATTTTTTTACTAGATCAGCAATTTTGTACTTAAAATACGGTCGACAAAAATAGATTATGTAGGATTTTGATAGTTTTTATATTGTTTATTTAGTATTCTATTCTCCATTTGAAGGCATCAATGATTGGGAGCATATTGAACATTTTTTTGTAGGTTTTAACTGTTGAAGACACTCATGTGATTAATTTCAATTATCTATCATGGGATGTAAACAACGTCAAAAAAAAGAAACAAAGGAGGGTTATGACTCATGAGGAAATTCAAGTGGAGAAAAAGAAAGAGGCTAAACGTTAAAGAGATAGAAGAATGAGGATGCGCCAAATGAATAGTAATGAAGATTGAACAGGATCCACAACAATTAAAGAGTCAAATATTAAAGATACCATGGGGGATACAATGGAGGCAGAAGATGCAAATGTGAAAGAGGTGAACACAAGAATTTCTTTGAATGCACCTTGTAGTGATGTTCTAGGTACGTCTTTGAATTAATCTTTGAATGATACTCAACCTATGATTATAGATGATACTCTTTATAGAGACTTATTACTTGCATATTCTAGAGATGAAATTGAATCAATTATTCATAATTATATTTTTCAACTTAGAGAATTTGAAAATGAAAATCGCCCTATTGTTGTTGAAAATGAAGAGCCTTTTGTTGTTGTGAATGAAAATGCCCCTAATGTTGTTGAAAATCAAAATCCTTTTGTTGATGGAAATGAAAATCCTCCTAATGTTGACACAAATTAAAATCTTCCTAATGTTGTTGAAAATCAAAATCCTTTTGTTTTTGCAAATGAAAATCCTCATAATGTTGGTGCAAATGAAAATCTTGCTGATGTTGATGCAAAGAGCAATGAATCCTTTCCTAAATGAAAATGAAAAATACTTTTCATATATTGAAAGTAATATTTTGAATGGTCTTTCTGGTAAGATTTCTACAAGGCATATCGGTAAATATGTTAATAAATTATACAAAGAATTTTTCGATTAGAAAAAATTAACATTTCAATGTCAGCTTGTGATTCAATCGATGAAAATGTGGAAAATGATGAAAGTAATGAAAATAATAGGCATTAAAGTGAAATAATGTACAAAATATTAATTTGTTAAACATGCTATATCTATTGTTTCTAGTGCCATTCAATCTATTGGAAAAATGAGTCGATCAAAAGATAGAAATGTAGCACAATGAGTCATAACAACTGCTATAGTCAATAAAAACACTTAGGATAAAAGAATTCTTAAAACTATTAGTGGAATTTTAAACATGCATCCTAAAACATTGGTAAGAGTAGCAAGGAAAAGATCAAGTACTAAATTAATCCAATTAACTAGTATTGGGGTTTTAGTGGTACACTTCCACGACCTGACATGATATTGAGTCCTGAAATCAAATCATTGCTTGAAAAGTATTGGCATGATAATACAAGGGTTTCATCTAATGCGAGAGATATTTCAAAATTAAGAGTGGGGTGTAAAATTCATGATCCTCATCCAAAACACCTATTAGACATAACACAAACTAAATTTATAAGAAATTTTTAGATGAGGTTGTGTTACCTGGGAAAATTACTGTTACTAAAAGATCATTTGAAAAATTCAAGCCTTGGTATGTGAAAATCAATAAGAAATTAATATCTTGTTGTTTTAAAACACATGTTTAATTTCGTTATCACTATCATGTTTTTCTATATATACGGTGTAGTTTACATGCTAACAAGACTAGGGAGAATTGTGACATTAATATACCACCTGAGACAATCAAGGATTTTGTAGCAAGTTTGTTGTGTGAAAGATAAAATGGGGAAATATTTTTCTTAAGTTTATGTATTTGTGGACAATGCACTAGTTGTGTAAATTTTTCATTAATAGGACATTGCATGCATGAATTTAGTGAAAATGATTTTGGACAACAATTAGTGGATGTTAAAAGATTTAAGAATATTGAGTATCCTTAAAAAGATGGAAAAGTTGGAAAGAGATGAGAATTAATCACAAAAACCCTTAGTGTATATGCATTCATTTCAGAATTCAAGTGTAAGATTGTTCCAAAATACGTGACACGCTCTCAATATGCTAGATGGATTGATGGTCAATTCTGCACATGTAGAAATAAATTTCCAATTTGTACTATACTATCAGTGCTCAACTTTGTAGAAAACTATACTCTTGCTTCACAAGAGGAAATTCAAGACCAATACTATAATTTAAAGCAAGTGTCTATGTTTGTTCATATTGTTTATAGACATGCACATTATAGTACAGAGGATGATATAAAAATAGTGAGGGGGTATTATTTCTATTTAAGTGATAATCAGATGCACTCGCCAGATTTTGTTCAACATTATTTTCACAAATTTTATATTAATTTAAGAGAACGAGAAATCCACATGAGAGAACATCTCATATGGTCTGATAATTTTATGGGTCAATTTAAGAAAGCTTGAATGTTTTATTGGCTTAGTAGGGCTCACAAGGAAACCAATATACCATATATGTGGAGTTTTTTTGAAGCTGGACATGGTAAAGGAGAACACGATGGAGCTGGTGCATGTGTGAAGAAAATTTTGGATAGAGAGCAATTGAAATTTGAGGATGCAGCTAAATTTAAATATGAAGATGCTATTGTGGATTGGTGCAATTAAGGATTATCTGTATCATCAAATGTGATCCATACAATTAAATGATATTTTTCATTAATTGAATAAAATGACAATCCACGTAGACTTGACTGTCAAACAATTAGTGGATCATCCTCATGGAATTCATTTAAGAGTTCAGATGCAAGCACTTGGGTTTTGAGGATAAGGGAGCTTGCATGCTTTTATCAATTTTTTATTTCAAGTGATTGTAATGCTTGTAAGAATAAATAATGGGTCGAAGAGTGGAAGAAAAGATCGCTAACATTTGATCAAACATATGAGAAAAATGAAACAACACTTGAAGACAATGATGAAAGATTTGCATCAGAGGACTATGATTATCTTTTAGATATTGTACAAGAAGGTAATTGTATTTTATATATCAATTTATATTTAAATTCATATATTGGTGTAAGTTTGTTTTTGCAATTTAAATATATGGTAATTTAAATATTGTCAATTTATATTTCAATTTGTAGGACATGTGTACGTTGTTGTTACACCTAAGAACAATAAAGAGGAAACATAGGATTGGTTGGCTAGATGCGTTGAGACCAAACATAAGTTAGTACAACCTAGAGATGATGATGATGGCTTTCATTATTGTACAGGTTCAATGGTGGTTATTAGAACCTAGTTACAAAAATATAACCTAACAAGGAAGAATGGTTTGCCTACATTTGAAGACAATGAAAAACATAAGAAGATTATACACTACTCACATTTTCTTTTGGCAAATAATATAAATCTATTGAGATATCATGGCAGACTATTTAAGAAAGAGTTGTGGTTGATTTCTATGGAAGAACATGAGATGATTATAGATGCATTACAGAAAAGAGAGGATGCAGATGGTATAAAGGATTAAGTAAATACATGTATTTAGATCTATGCGTATTTCTATAATTTTGGATAACTTCATATATAATTTATTTCATTTTCTACATCACCTTAACATGTCATAATCTTATTATATATGAATTGTAGAACATTGAGACTCGTGGTACTATGGAATAAGTTTTTGATATTAGCAGAAGTAAGAGGGTGTTGACCTGAGGTATATATTAGCTAACAAGACAAACTTAACATCATAATAAATCAGCACCATCAGAAGTAGTAGTAAAACAAGTATACTATCTACCTCTATCAAAAACTGCAACAAAAAAGATGAACTTCCAGCGGTAAGTATCCCAAAAATTAATAGTATCATAGTTATGTAGCCAAAAGGAAATATGAAGCCACAGAGGGCTATTTAAAAAAGTCTTAATCTAAACTAGAAATGACTGGTCCAAAAATAGGGCTTGGGGTCCGTCGTGTGGTAGAATCCCATCTCACACTTCATCTTCTGCTGGATCCCTTCCTGTCCCATAAGCACTTCGATAGCAACAAGTCTGCCCAGTCTTCATTAAGGAACTTGAAGAGTTTTATTTTTCCATCCACTGACTCCCTCCCAACCAAGGCTTGTTCATTCAGTAGGCATAGGGTAGTGGAGGAGGTGTGCATGACTTTCAGAGAAAATTTACTATCATTCGCCAGCCTCCTATTGGTGTTAGCCAAGTCCCCATTTAGTTTGGCCACCGACTTCTCCAGATTAACCATCTGGAATTTAATTTTTCACACCAAGCTGGAGCCCGTAGAAGACTTAGGGTCCTCAGTCCTATTATCTGGGCTAGAAATGTCTTTACCCACATCGGGTTCTTTGTCATGTTTTTCAAATTTACCCACTTCCTGGTCTGTATTAGTCTGATTGTCCTCCCTACAAGGGAACTAATTTGAAACATCCTCTTTATCAA
Organism: Thuja plicata; assembly: GCA_018584345.1. NCBI lineage: Eukaryota > Viridiplantae > Streptophyta > Pinopsida > Cupressales > Cupressaceae > Thuja > Thuja plicata. The sequence goes on along the minus strand of MU223775.1, from coordinate 1,276,673 downwards.
AGAGATCCTTCATTGCTTTTTTCCCTTTTTCTTTGGCAAGCTGGGAAGATCGACAGGTACTGGTAGGTAGAGGGTCAACATTTAGGGGGTAGTACAAGTTAATATAGATCTTTCCCTTTTTAGCAGGTTGGGGAGAGTCCTCCAGGGTCAGGTCATGCTTGCTGCCCATATGGGGAGTAGGGGTCAGGTGGATACCAGATGAATTAGGGCTAACTGTAGGGGTAGAACTGCCAATGGAGTCTGAAGGTGAGGAAATTCCTTGGTTTAGGGAGATTGATGGGGACAGATTCTGTTGAGCCAATTGGGTAATTTCCACAATGGGTGGAGGGCAGAGAGCCCAGTGGAAGTGGTAAATCCTAAAGATAAGCCCCTTATGCAGGAAAATGGGTTTTTTTCCCAAAGAGATGGCCTCATTGATGGCCACCACCATATTCTCAAGAGAATGTAGAAGGTAAAAAGGCATTAAAATTAAAAATTTATGCCTAAGATGATTAAGAAAGGGAAGGTGATAGTTGTAGAATGTACCAAACCTTCCCTCCAAGGTGAAATATTTCATCACGATCTTACACATCTTTGGCCAAAATTCTGGATATTAAATACATCCATGATGATGTGCACAAAATATGCCCTGCGCATATAATTGAAATATATAAATTTCAAACATATAATGACCATAATTGTAAAGAATAAATAAAAAGATCATATTTCTAATGAAATCTACTCTATCCAACTCATATTTAACAATTTCACATATTATATTGAAAACAACATTGCATTAATGCATGATAATAATTATATACATTAACCATCTAAACAATGCATCCATCTAAACATCCATACATAAACATCTATGAAACATCGTACATGCATCCATCTACATCATGTATATCTAGTACATTTTCATAACTTAGGGCCATTACATTAATAATTAACATCATTGCAATAATGCATGATAATAATTACACACATTAACCATCTAAACAATG
>MU223775.1:1238520-1267831 GCA_018584345.1 Thuja plicata | reverse complement strand
GGGTCCTTGGTTACGAGATACAACAATTCGCTAATTGGAGATCCCCCTCTAACCACCCTCTTCTCCAGATCCTCTGGCGTATGCTTCCCCCACACATATGCTGGGCTATATGGAGGGAAAGGAATAATAGGATCTTCAGGGAGACAGGCATCCAGTCGGATGCCTACCTCCATATCGGAACTAAGCTCCTCAGTGAAAATGTCAGAATGGTGAAATGGAAGCTCCCTTCTAGCCCTCCTGTTGTCTGGGAGACTTTGATAGCGGATCGCTGGAACCTCCTGAGCGGGTTCTCCAAGCTTGATAACACTAAGAAGAGCATCAGGAAAGCTACCACTTGGACTGCCCCCCCTCGTGACTAGATAAAATTGAACTTCGATGGTGCAGTTAACAACCTTGGGCAAGGTGGGGGGGGAGTGATGAGAGACCACCTTGGCAATTGCCTCCTAGCTTATGCTGGACCAGCCATTAACTGTACTGTCACACAGGCGGAAGGGTCTGCTGTGCTTTGGGGGATTAAATTTGCAAAATAGATGAATGTTAATCAGCTAGAAATTGAAGGTGACTCCAAAGTAATAATTGGGGCGTTAAGAGTGGCAAGAGTGCTGGGTGGCAGACTAGTCCCATTATTTCGGAGATCCGTGAGCTTCTGGAGAGCTTCCAACAGATAACTATAAATCATACATACGGAGAAGGTAAAGCGGTGGCTGACTCTCTGGTGGTCGTTAGTTAGTGATTTACCCCTGATGACTCAGCGTTTCATCAAGGGAGAAATGAAGACAAGTGTCTAATGTGCCAGGCTGGAATCTTTATTAAGCTTCCTCCCTCGAACACGTGCCGGCATCTTCGGGTTAACTGTATGATTATGAAAAACAAAACTCAAGGTTCCATAAAGTTCAATAAGTTCTTTTTGTTCGTGTGGAGTGATCGATGTCAGGGGAAAAAGGCATTTTTGGCAATTTTTGATAGTAATGTTATTATTACTATTTATGTTACCCAGAGATACGCTAGATTTGTCAGTACGGTGGCGGATCTCAAAAGTCTCCAAAACAAGCAGGATGAGTATAAACCGTTCTTGAAAAGGATTTGTAGAAAAGAGAAGTTTTTTATGGCATGCAAAGACAGTAGCCTCCTCCAAAATATTCCAACGAGTGCTGATCAGACCGAGGATATGGGGGGGAATGTGCTCCGTATCGAACCAGACTACATTGATGATGTCTTTTCCTCAGACCCACTAGTTACCCACTATTGCAAGGAGTCTGGAATATGGGGATTCATGGAACGGATGAAGGGAGGCCATGACGAAAGATTATCCGAACTGTTTGTTTCGTCATGGAATAACAGAAATGTCTCGGTGGGAGGCATTCATTTTCAGATCAACGAGGAGGTCATTGCTGAGGCTACTGGGCTTCCAATGGTTGGAAGAAAGTATAAGAAAATGAGCTAGACTGCGGACCCTACAGGCCTTAAACAATTTTTCAATGAGGGAGAGCTGGCGATAAGGAAACAGGGAGGTTTCAACAGAGAAGAATTACCTGACTTCTGGCCTAAAATCTGCCTCATCATTATGAAATACTTCACTCTCAAAGGTAAGTTCACGGTCTTCTACAATTATCACCTTCCATTCCTGAATCACATTAGGAATAAAGACTTAATCTCCATTCCTTTTTATCTATTACACTCTATTGAAAGCAATATCAGTGATATTAAAAGCAACCCGGACAGAGTTATCCTCCACCAAGGCCTCTTGCTCTGTCTTTACCAGTTTCATAAAGCCATATGCCCAGCCCCCCAACCCCCTTTGATCATTCAGATAATGTCCCAAGATACGGCTGCTGGTAAAACTGACAAGACCTCCAATTCCTCCTCTAAGTCTATCCGGATCACCCAAGGACCTGAGATGTCTGAGAAAAAAGCCCGCAAAAAATGCATTAAGCTTCCCACCCATACTCAGGAGGATTTGGTGGACTCTTATGTTTCTGACTCTGTGGGCTGCTTGGAGGGAAAAGAGGCTGCTAACACTCCCGAGACTAAGTGTAAGCCTAAAAAATAGAAAATAACTGAAACCCTGGTTAATCTTGAAGTGGACCTAAGCGGGACTGGCCGGAGGCAGTCTAATAGAACTGCCAAAGAGAAATGTAAACTCAAGATGCTGGAGACGGCCTCCAGAGAGCTCTCCCCGACTGATAATGCCTCACATTCCACCGATTCTAGAAAGAGTTCTTCAGAAGGCTATATGAGCCCGACTAAGAATACCCCCATGACCAACCCTAAGAGAGCTAAGTGCCTTACCCCACCCCAAAGTCCCAAATGCGACCCCCAGGATAAACCCCTTTCACCTGTTTTGGAGGAGAAAAGTAACCTTGCTGGCACCCTTAAGAGCAAGTTTGTGAAGATTGACATGGAAATAGCGGAGATAAAAAAAGGAATGCAGGACTTGATGGACCTCTATAGGAGGACCAACAAATTTTCCTTAAAAGTGATGCATGCCTCGGTGTTAACCCTTTGCAATGTGCAGGAGAAGCTGTCTGACGGTAATCTGGAAGCAAATGCTGATAACAGAGACCTTTTTATGTTCCTCTAGGAGGAGTGGGCGAGATCCCTGCTGTCTAAGCAGCTGGGAGGGAAGAATTAGCTCTTTGGTCCATGTTGCGGTATTTTTTTGATGGGATGGTTCCTTGGTTCCCCTGCTCTATTTTGAGGGGTTTGGTTAAGTTTAGTAGTAGTTTGTGGACAAGCCCTGTGTGGCTCGGTAACATTATTTTTTTTGATGTTGATATCATTTTTAGATACTTTGGCTTTATCTTTTTAAACAAAACTGTTACTTTTGTTTTTGATAGAGGTAAAAATTTAAGTTACTGTGCTAACAGTCAAATCTACTATAGGCTTTGGCTAGTGCCATTAACATGATGTTAATGTGCTTCTAGTCCCCTGTTCCACTGGCCAACACCCTCTTGCTGCTTTTATCTATCAAAAACAAATCAGAAGTCAAAGTAAATGAATATATAAAAGATACTTTTGTTATTTGGTTTACGGTTCATTTGCATTCACTTGTGAAAGTGACATGAACCTATAGTTTATCATTCTAGGCAGGATCAATAGTTGTACATCCATTTGTAATTATACTATCTAATTTTATTATATATTTATACTATATATTATAAATAAATATATCATATGGAAATAAAATATTATCAATTGTAGATCAAAATGCACCAATACTTGAACAAATTGCAACCTATAAATGTTATATCAAAAGGACAATAATATTTTGTTTCAAATAAAATACTATTTGTTTAAAGTGCTTGAATGGCAGGAACAAAAGGTAAAGATTAATAGAGCGAGAGCTATGTGGAGACCATTAAATGCATTGTTAGGGTGTATTGATATTTATTAAGATATATACTATCTTCTAAGCAGAATCTAGATGGTAAGCTAGTCATTAAAAATTTGAGAAATAAAATATTCATGTGATCATTGGTATTGAGGTGTGAAGAGTTTGGTGCATATAGATTCAAGAATATACTGATTATGCTTCAATTTTTAGATAAATTCAAGTGCTAGATTTATCAATTTTCTTTTTCTTTAAATATATTTGATTGTTTGAAAATTATTTAGTGGGGAAGATTATAAAAGTTATGATTTGTATTCATGTATATATTTCTCGACACTGAAAACATCTAGTTTCATTGTGAAAAATGTTGGTCTAAAAGAACAAAGATTTTTGTTTGAGAAGGGTTTGACTTTAAATTGTAAGTGGAACCTTTGTGTTATATAGCATTTAATGGTGGAATACAATTAATAATGGTTAATTCCAAGTTTAAGTCAATTACGATAATATATGTAGATGATAACATAGAGAGTAAATTTGTATCTCAGGTTAAATATTTGTGGGACTAATACTAGTAGCATTTTCATTTTGTTTATTTGTTGAGTTTCTTGACAAGAAAATGATATGAAGGGTTTCTATTTGGAGATAGAATTTTTGAATATGTAATTGTAGATGTAGATACGTTGAGTAAGGAAACAATGGTTGTTGCAATGTAGTCTTGAAACCCCTACTAGAGTTGAGTACTATGGTTTATTGTTTTCTATTTTGCATTAATTTGTTGTGATTGAATTGAACATGCAATATTTAGTTAAAATGGTAGAAAAGTAATAAGATTTAGGACAATGAATATATTTGATTTTTTGAAAATTTAGCGAGTGAGAAAGATTATAAGAGTTACAGTTTAAATTCAAGTTTGTATAGATTGACACAAAAAAATCTACTTTATTAGTGAAAATATTAATTATTTTTTGAAAAGGACTTCACTTAACATTATAAGTGTCACCCTCGTGATATATAACATTTTGTGGTGAATTGCAATTAATGGGGATTCATTGCAAGTTTAAGTAAAAGAAATCCAGTTTTGATAAGTACATTGTTTTATTCATTTCATAATGCTTTCATTACTTCAATTAGGGATTTATGTAGCTCAATGTATCTGTCGTAGTAAAAAAATATTATAACATTTGTATGTACACTCTCATTTAAATATCATTTGGTATGATGATTTACACATAAAATTTCCATTAATATATAAGATTTCATACATTTAGACAAATTTGTACCTTACCTATGTATATGTTCTACAAAATAGAAAAGACATGTATCTATTTGTTCTCATGTTCCCTATGATCTTTCTAAACCACGTGATCTATTATAATGAAGAATATTATAATTATTGAATAATAGTTGTATTTAGGCTATATAATCTTCTAGGCCAATAATTTTTATTTTTTTTTAATCTTAGTGAGAATGAAATACAACCTAATTATTCAATAGATGTATATTTAGACTATACACTCTTGTAATGAAATACATTCTTTATATACTCCTAAAGGAAAAAATACATTTGTATCCTAAATTCATATGTACACATTGTTCTTATGTTCTCTAAGTTATATGTAGAACACATGATTCATCACAATGAAACATACCCTAATTGTTGCATAGAAGTATATTTATAGTATATACCCTTGTAAGATATACATTTTGCATAAAATAAAAAAAACAATTTAAAAATAACACAAAAGTTTCATTAACATCTTAGGGATCAGTAGAGGCTAGTAATATGGAGTATAAATGCCTATATTGTACTTGTCATTTGCAAAATAATATTTTACATTACATTAAGTGAATGACCAAAAAAAATAACTTGTATAAATAATATCTTCCTCCTAATCAGATAAATATTAGTAGTAGTAGAAGTATAAGAAAGTTTATACATATGTACATGAATATATTTATACAATACACATACCCATATACAATACTAATGATATCCCAACATATAAACATGTCATGTGATGTATGCAATTTATAGTCGCACACAAATCTTTTTCTAGGAAATTTTATAAATGAAACCATTAAAAATGTTTGATAGAGTTGTAATATAGATATGAATTTAAAAAAATTTGGATCCTACTTGATATATCCAACATAATTTATTAATACAAGTAAATGAAAACAAAAAAGTTAAAAATAGTTTAAGATATGCAAATATAGAACATATTTGAACTCTTATAATCTAAAGGATGCAAGTAGTATAACAAAAGTCTCACAAATAGATAAATTTATGAGTTAATACAAGGAAATATATTTTCTTATTTGTCAAGGTAGATTGACATAAGATTTAGCTGGTGTGCTGTGATGTATTCTCTTAATGCACTACTTTGGAGATTTTCGAGAAAATATCTATGAGAAAAAAGAAAATAAATGAGGATGAAGACATATTTACATAGATGAAGGAACATTTGAACTAAATATAGTCGTAAAACATATATTTGTTAGAGTCATACCTTCTCATTTAAAAGGTTATGGATCTTTATTTAAATAGGCTTAATTTGTTGTTCATTATGAATATGGTGCATTATGTTGTAAGGCTATGGAATTTAGTAAACAATGGTCTGAATTATATCTATAAACTATACGGAACTCAGTCAGTTGAATAATTAATTAAAATAGTATATTTTAGCTTAGCACTAGGCATATCAACTTGTGGAGATGATGCTTCAAAAACATTGAGTATTGTTGATTGTGTTTTAGGAGTAGTATAAATATGTTGCGAATGCAAATATACATGACTAAATTTAGCATTAAAGAAAAAATGTAGTAAAATAGAAGAAGACAAAAGAGATGTTATGTACATGTAGTTAAATAGATCTATAATAAATTTTTGTCTTTTAAAGTTTTGGGATGTGAGCAAGAACAAGATGGAGTATAGCTCAAAAGATTGTATTGGGAATGTGGAAGAAAACATTATTATAAGAAATAGAAAGGAGAAAATCTAATTTTCTATAGTCAATTTTGAAAAAATAATTAAAATTTAAGAATGAGTGACGGAGAGAAGTGTAGGTATCATTTAATCAAAGTAATTTGATAAGTCACTATAGTAATTGTCTAATAATAAAAAAAATAATAATAATCTATTACAAGAAACTCAGATGATAAGAGATATCATCAAATGCCAGTTCATTGAATTGTGGCTCCATTGAATATCTATAAATTAGAATTGGCATGTATTCTATGCTAAATTAGGAAAAAAAATTCAATTTATTTCAATTACTCTATATGTATGAATGGAAAGTTACTATTGACTACATTAGATGCAAATTTACATTTTATTTGACTTATAGTGTGTAAGAATCTGGTATTTTAAAGGATTTTTTTAGATGAGAAAGGAGGCTAGGTATCATTTAATGGAAGTCATTTGAAATGTTGGTCGATCAAATATCTAGGAAATTGAGAGGTCTTGCATCTTTTTCACTATACAAGAAATCAAATATGAAAGACATAAAATTTACAAAAATGGTGGCAATGGTATACAAAATGACAGTCTCTTGTGATGGAGTAATCACTTGGGCTTTCAATATGCAATGGAGTACTCATTTAAGCTTACAATATGTGGAAGTCTACTCAAAGTAATTGAAGAATTGGTATTTGGAGAGTTACTCAACTATTGGAAATGAGTTGTGTCACTGAGAGGGGAGGGGTGAATCAGTTACCACAAAAACAAATCCAAGTCCCTTAGATGTCTTAATCAAACCTATCAATGTTACTTGGTTAACATAGATAGTATACTGTTACTCGGTTAACAAAGTAAATCTTTAAGATATTAATTGTAATTATCCTTTAGTGATTAAGTGCAAAAACATAAAGCATAAAGAAAATAACATATACACATATGACACTGTGATTTAACGTGGAAACCCAATTTGGTAAACCCACCAATTCCAACTAGTTACCATTTTTCACTATTTTGAATTGAGCCCTGTTAGGAGCCAACCCTATTAAAGGTTACAATCTACACTGTTAGGTGTGACCCTGTTAGAGGATTTAGTCATCGTGTAAGGAGTGGCCTTGTTAGAGGTCCTCAAAAACTTCAATGTAGAAATGTCACCTTGTGAGAGGACTTATGAAAGACTATTATGTCTACTCTGTAAAGAGATTTTCATCACTACTACAGTTGTTAGAGAGTAACAATGGATTGACCTGTTTGTTGAAGCAATTTTCTTTGCTGATTCAGATCACTGCTCTGGCTTTAAATTGGATCCTTACTGATGAAATATTCTATTTTGTCTATGTATGTTCTATCCTTAATCAAAATCCCATCTAATTTCTCCTTCACTCTTCATATCAAAACTCTACCATATATTTTTGCTTATTACTCTACTTACACATAGTCAATCCAAACTTGACCTTGTATATATATGATAGGACTTGTCATGTCGGCTTGAATAACTTGCCAAATAAATAACAAAACTTAGGTGTGTCGGCTGCATGTAACCAATTAAACATTAAATGTAAACTATTGTTAGTCAGATGACCCTGAATGCATAACTCGGTTAACACTATAATCCATCAATGCCAACCAATATTGTAATGCCCGAGCAAACTCAGTTACAACTGAAAATCACTTTGGTCTTCTTCAATGTCCGAGAGAACATGGCATACACTAGGTGTTCTCAGTTTAGGTATAGACATTTGTGTAACACCACTACATTTGTGTATACATCAATGACAATACATAATTGAATAATTTTCATCAACATCAACTCCCTTAAAGATGTGTTTTGAAACTTATTTTTCATTAAATTAATAGTGATGGTGCCCTGATCCCTAAAAACAAGAGCAACATACCATCAAGAATACAATAACCCAAAATTCATGCCATTGCAACCTAAAGGATGAAATCCCTTTCACCTAAGACTTTAAATTTTAATAAAAAACTTATAGAAAAAGAACTATATCATATATACTTGCTACAACTACCATTATTGCTCCAACAATTCACATAGCAACAATTAACTAAAACGACAGTCTTACTACTATGAGAGTTTAAAGGAATATCTTTACATTAGACATAGAGTCCATAGTAGTCTTATAGGCTATTAAGTCTTTCTTAATCTCAAAATATAAACTATAAGTAAACATGAAACCAATAAAATCTAAAGAAATAGTAGCATTGTAACCCTTGCAATAGAAAATATAAACAAAAAACCATAGGCAAATACGCTCTAAGAGTAACCTCTTAGACAACATCATTCATTAGCGATAAGATTCCAATTCCATGAGAGGTGTCACCGATTCTCATTACACTCCTCTGTCTAAAAATCATAGTCTATTTCCTCTGTACCTTGCACCTATTCAACATCCTAACCATTTTTTTGCATTCTACCTCATTTTACTCTATCCTAAAATAAGCCCCATAATAGCCTTCCTCATTATTGTATTTTTAACCATGCATAAAGAGTTGACCACATTTCCATATTACACTTTATAATTATCATAGGAGGACACATTTTCATCAAGCTCCATCATTCTATTTTATAGATATTTAATTTGGGATTGAAGGTGAAGATACCTATTGCCACTTAGAACAAGGATAGGGGGGAGATGGATTTACACCTTTGGTATCTTAAATATTATGAACAAGGGAGAAGAATTGTTTTCCATTACGCTCATCATGGTCATCTAGATCAATAGTAAGATCCTCGGTACCAAAATATTCTTCATTAGCCTCATAGTCCTTATACTCTAAATTATTTGTTGAATCATCATCTTTTTATTCATAATCAAATGAGTCTCATGAATAATTTCTTCCAACACTAATTTTGCCTTCATTTCCTTGTTGAGAAGGTTGGTATAGTATCCAATAAAAGTACTCATATCATGTTGAGGCTCATCACGAATCTCTTCTTCCTCCCTACCATCCTCCTAGTCTCTAGTATCCACTATTTGGGTTTTTAATTATTATCCTTTCCCAACCTTCCTAGCCTTAGTAGGGTTGGGCTTGTAGGTAGCAACTTTATTCTCCTCAAGAGTAGTTTCTAAAGGCTCAAGTTTTAGAGGATTTTTAGTAGGGATAATTTTATTTGCTTTGACCTTTTTCTAAGAATTATGGTTTGATTCCTCATGGAGGGGATTACTCTCGATCAACACAATTCAGATAAAACTATGTGGTTTATCCTACAATTTGTTGGGGTCTAACCTAGGGTAGGAGATAAACCTACTCCTAAAAGGAGACCTATTAAACTCAAATTGATGTATGAAAAATATCAGTCCTTGGTTCAGAGAAGGTGAAGCCCCTTTCAATAAATATATTGATGTGAATGCCTGAGAATTACTAATAAAATTAGAAAGAAAGAAAGAAAAAATGAAAGGCAAAAAGTATTTTTAGAGATTCTAGGAGGTTAAGGCAATGTTGAGACTTAGAGAAATGTTAGGAACTATTGATGGTTGTAGGTATGATTGAGAAAAAAGAGGATTTTGAATATTTTATCAAAAATTTTGGATTTTAAAGTGCAATATAGAGTATTGGGAACAAATACTCTAGAACTGTCAAATTTTTATAAGATCTTTATAACTTAATCAATTCCACTACTTTTGAAATTAAACTTATGAAACTAAGGAGATTCAACATAGAAATGTACAATATTTCTAGAAATCTATTAAATCCATGAACCTACTTGGTAAAGTGCCTAACAAATCTACAAACATGAAAAATGGATTTTAGTGTTTAACTTTAATTTGGATTGAGACTTATCTACAAACCTTTGTTGCACTATACATAATGGAACTATGAACCTCCCTTATAAACCATTTCTCCAACTCCCATTAAACTTTAAATTTAATAGTTTACATAATAACGTCATGAATAATTGAAGTTTTAAATATTACCAATTAACAAATTTCCTAAGCTAGAAACTTCCAAAATAGGAAAAATAAAATGATTAAAATCCCAATTTAAGTGTAAATGCCATCCTATCAAATTGAAAATGGTAGATTTACGTCACTTCTTAGGATGCAAAAAAAGTTGAATTCATGGAAAGGTATTGGAGTACCTCTGGATCGGTTTCACAATGGAAAATTGGGCAAGGCAAAGACAAAAGAAAAGTCAAGTGGTCCCCTACTCCGCAGAGTTTTGTTAAAATTGACCTTGATGGTTAATCCAGGGGGAATCCAGGTAAGTTAGGTATTGGGATGTGCTTGCGAGATCATCATGGCAGTTTTATAGCAGCTAAAGCTTTTCCTATTCCCCTTGGTATAAATAATATAGCAGGGGAAACTGCACTATTATAAGGTCTAGTACTAGCTAAGAGAAAAGGGTGAAAATTAATTCATATAGAAGGTGATTCTATGGTCATTGTTAATGCATATATATCAAGAGATCATCCATCAACTGGAATTTTTCCTATGTTATGAATCAGATTTGGCAGCTGACTAATTCATTCCAAGATTGTCAGGTGTCACATATTAATTGGGAGGGAAGCAAAGTCACATATTACTTAGCTAATTGCGGTTGTGATGACAATTATCTAGATTCCCAATGTCTAAAGGATATCCTCCATGTTTTTCCTCAAATTTGGGATATCATACATAAAGAGTCTCAATTTAATAGGTAATATATATTCATAGTGGGCAATTAGGTGATATTAGATTAAGGATGTTGAGAGGATGGTTAATCAATACTCCTCCCAGATTTATTTAATTCATCTTCTTTGGGGGATTAGGTGAGATCCATGGTAGGGAAGAGGGATTTGAAGCTTGACAGTAGAGATGAGGGCAAGCTTGAGTTATAAATTCTCTTATCAACTATACAGTTCTCTACCTCTACCTCCCTACTATTTCTTTTGCTCTCTCGGGGAATTGGAGCTACGAAATTTGCACTAGATGGTCACTCTTTTGTTTACCTCTGAGTCTGTGAATGAGGGACACCCAAAGATGATGATAGAATTCATCAGACATTAGGGGAATGCAGAGCGGCAAGGGAGTGAATAGCAGGGTTGTATCAAATTGGGAGGGTTTTTTAGATAGTTTCATTTGTAGGAAATGCCTATAATTATAAAAAGGCTAATAATTGAATTGACAATTATAATTATTTTATTTTCTTAGTTCAGAGTGTTAAAACCTTTGATTTGACATTTTTTGAAATTGTATTATTTAAGAAGTTGCACTTTTGAACATTCTAAATAATTACGATTGTTGTTTCTTAAATTACCAATACAAAATATATAGTAGTTTTGTAATTTTTAATTATTTTACTTTAATAAGATTAGTTGTTTTCAGATTTGTCTTGTTGAAAGATCTTCCAATGTGGCTCGGTCAAATGGTATATTCAGCTGCTTTCCTGATGGATCTACTTTCTTCTTCCTCTAACCATGGGGCTCTGCACCTTCTCTTTGATGGCATTGTAATTATTTATAAAGGGATGGATTTCCCTTTTGGGATCACAATGTATGGCATTTCTTTCATGCCTATCTTGTAATTGGGTGGGAGGGGGCCATATAATTATATTTTCAAATTGGAAAAGTTGAATTCTACCTTAATTGTTTGAACTTGGATTTTCTTCATGTCCAACTTTGTATATATTTAGTAGCTTTAGGATTATTGGGCAAAAAACTAAATATTATGGCCTTTTTTTTATAGTTGATACTTGTTTAAGGCTTTCAAAGGGTGGATGTGGAGGTTTTATTTTTGAGTTCTTTCCTCCACCAACCCTTTTCAAACTTGTGTAAAAAATGATATAAAATAAATATAATATAATATAGTAGCTATGTTCAGTTTTGCAAAAAAAAAAAAAGATTAACATTATTAAATATTATTTGACACTTTTTGAATATTTATACAAGAGTATTGATTATTAAGGAAATTTTTTCATAATCACATATTTTTTTGTCAAGCTTATAGTAGACTTAGCGCGGTCTTTTCTGAACAATAGGTATACACTAGAATCATTCATCAAATACTTGGTTTAGTTAGAAAAGGATGTAGTGTAGACTAAGATTTGACCACACAACATAACCTTGTTTGAAGTTGTAGGAACCCATGAACATATTTATAATAAGAGTGTACTCTTTTTTTTCTTATAAAATTAGATGTCAAGTTTAACTCTCTTATTTGATTATATCAGTTAGTCAAAAAAATTAATTAAATTCAATATCACAATAAAATCAAATAGACATATGTTCTCTCAAGCTATCACATCTTTTGAATTATTCAATGGTCAATGCTCTTATATTTTTCTAATTCGAATTTATTTCTCACTATTTATAAGATAACTACAAATAAAATTTACATGAACTTAAAGCTAGTTATATATACACTGAAATTGAACTTACTTTTAATGCCCTTTAAAATTTTCCTTATTCTATAGGGTGCACCACATTAATATTAAATAATTGTTTATTGATTTGCATATTGGAGAGACTATTCTTCCACTATTTAGATTGAGAAAATATTTTTTCTTTAGGGGTGCTGTAAATTGATTTTGAGTGCTTGTTTACATCTTAAGTAGATGTCATCTTCCCATGCCTTATTTTATAAATATTACAACATAGAGTTAGGATTATAAATCCAATGGACACCCAGATCAAATCAGGATCCCTGAGATGAATCAACATGAGAAAAAGGGCTGAAGAAAGCTTAGCCATCATAACAAGTTTATCTCTTCAATTCAATTCTTCTAGGTTAATGCAAACACCAAAGGAAATATAATTTATATATAATATATTTGACTCATTCTTCCACCACTACTTAGTGCTTCCCATGTCAATCAGTATCTAGTGTTTGACTATGGGAGATACGTGTGCCAAAATCTCATGAATTGCTTTGAAGAGACTTAAGAAAAAGAGTTGCCAAAAGTGCTTTGAATTTATTGTCAAAAAGATGTAATGGATAGTGTCTATGAACTCCAAGCTATGTGGAGTGAATCTGTATCTCAAAAGATTTGAAATTTGGATGACTCTCTTTACTAGATAGGCAATAACCTCAAATCTTACAAAATGAAAAAGTTTTGTGAAATGATGACTTGAATAGTTATTCATGTTCTCTATATATTTGATCAAGTATTATTTTGAATTGACCAATTAATATTGTTCCCATTGATGGCTTGGTCCATGTTTTGGACAAAAGGTCATGCACTACTTTATTGCAGCAAGAAATCGCAATCTCCATATCTACTTCCTGAGATATTATCTAAACTAAAGAAAAAGGAGCAAATCAAAAGTCCAGTGACTGGTTGTAAAATAGATAGTGTTGTTATTTTATCATTTTACCATCCTTTTGCATTTACTTGTGAAAGTGACATGAACCGGTAAGTTTTCTTTGAAGTGGTGAAGAATGTGCATGCATTGTGCTGTTGATATTCATTTTATGTCAGTTCATGTTAGCGTTTTAATGATTTTTCATAGTAATACCACTTTGAATGATTAAATAATTTTTTTTCATCATAAATTTCTTCTAGCTATTTGATTCTTATCTTGAGTCTGCTGTGCTCGTAGCCAAGGACTGGGGGTATCGATTCCAACACATTATCTGGAGCAAATCATTGCCACATTATTTTTGATGATAGAGCCTTGCACTCAGAAAGACTTGATCCCTAGATAATTATTTAATAATCTTTCAACTTCAACAATAGACCATCCTATAAGGAGAAACCATTGACTGGTTTTTTGTCTCATGCTAAATTCAGGGAGCCTGGATTTTTCACCATTATCATGAAATTGTGGAGGGGCGCATAAAAATAAAGGCAAAATTACCCATGACTATTCATCACATGATTTATTTTGTAGTATATTAAACTTTTAAATATTAATTGTGAAAATTCTATTGCAGTTATCGATTATTAATCACCTCTTTTATAGATTGCTTAACTGCCAAAAATTAATTCATACCATACATTGGAAAATAAAAAAAATGCAACTTCAAAAGTAAAAACATGGATAGAAATACACAACACCATGAACACAATATTTTTTCGACAAATTATCCTTGGAAAAAATTTGGAGGGAAAACTAGTACAACAGATGAGGAATATGCATCATGTATATCTTATCAATAAAGAAAAAACCATATAGAGAATGGTTTTGGGTCTTTCTAAGCTCATGTGGAACATTTATCCAACCACAACAAGGTAATCTTTTTAGGGGTTTCCGCAACCATGATGTGACAGTTGCTTTATTCTACCACATTGAAGAGAAAAGACTTTGTAAGATAAATAAAAGAGGGTTTAATCTTTAAAAAAACTCTTGATAATAAGAAAAAATAGTTGGCCAACCCGAGAGGTTCAAATTATATTTTGAAATTAAACCCTTTTAAGAATATTTTAATTAAATATTTCTAGTTCTCTCTTTTTAGCGGTGGCTATTTAAGCCCGCATTTATAAATAGTGGATTTGAATGAAAATTTCTCTGTGCTACTAAGTTTCCATTAAAGTTGCCTCTCAAAGAGGACAACCAAGGAAAAATCAATATGGATTACTTAATTGATTTTATTAATGATCCTAACACATCTTTAATAATTTCATGGATTTTTTGTTTTTTGAAATTTTAATAGAGGTTTAGATCAACTAAAATAGAAAATTGAATGTTATACCATTTAAACACACCCTTGAAAATATGGACAACAAATACTAAAAAATGTACCCTTTATTAAACTGAAATGAACTACACTGAACTCATTCTTTATTTTTGAAAGAGCTAAAGTTGGTTTGAATAGAAATCTCTCTCTCTCTCTCTCTCTATATATATATATATATATATATATATATATATATATATATATATNTGTGTGTGTGTGTGTGTGTGTGTGTGTGTGTGTGTGTGTGTGTGTGTGTGTGTGTGTGTGTGTGTGTGTACTCTGTTAAGAGCTTTAGCAACACTATTTAGTGTGCACTTGATTAAGAGATTTACAAAGGATTGTTAAATCTACCTTTCTTCTAAGGATTTCTTCTATTTGCTACATTTGTTAGAATGTAGAAAAAAATACTCATTGACTTGAGTGTATGCAATATTCAATTGCTGATAACAGATCCATTAAAAATCACTTGTACATTGTATCACCTAATGTGATTGATTAATACCTTTGTTTCTCGGTAGCCTTGATTCTTGGTTCTTGATAACCGAATTCATCTTTTATTGTTCTACTTCTTGAAACTCTCAGTTTGATCCATAGATGTGCTTCTAGGCTACTATCATCTTCACATCCATTTGAAATGAATAATTACACATCAATTTATACAATAGATTGACCTAATTAAGTTTCACGTATTACAAAAATAACTCTATGATGAAGGTTTATGACTTGACCATGATCTCCTAGTTTTGCATGTTTTTAATCAATTACACTAATTAAAACAATTACAATTATCTTTCTTTTCCCTCAAGAAATGGTATAAATCAAATCAAAACTCTAAATATAAAACATAAGTATTTTATCTGACGTGGAAGTCAGATCCACATTTCTTGAGATATAACTAACTTTCGGTGTCTGATGCTTGGGTTGCTCATGAAATTTTTTCTGTGTTCCTTTTGTGAACTATCTGTTAGGTTCTCTTTCTCTATCAAGTTCCTTTGTCGGTTTACTCTGCCAGCATTTTTGGTTTGCACTTTCGATTTACAATGTATGTGATCCTTCTTTGTTGGGTTTGTCTTGAACTTATCACTTTTGGTTTGAATTGTAAGCCTATCTTTCAGTGTAGTGTTACCGATGGTTCAAAAAACTATTTTCCTTTTGCATACTAATGGAAAAATTAATGTCTTCAATCTCCCCCTTTGACATTAGTATAAAACACTGATGTGTAAAATACTAAACTATGTAGTATGTACACCATGTGTTTACTTTGTAATTTATGACTCCCCCTATGTATATGTCGTTATAGTATATGTATATACATGTACACTTGCCTTTATACTATACTCTAATTTTTACCTTATCTTCATATCATTCTCCCTTTACTACTGCACATATAATCATTTGCCCCTTTTTTTCTCTATATGTATTATACATATCATTTTCCCCCTTTTTTGATACTAAGGGCACAATTGTATACTTACAACTTATCAAAAATATAGGAATGAGAAGTCTTCATATCCTCCATCATTTTCTCTCATTTCTCCTTTAGGTGCTCAAGAGCAATGTGCCCTAGTGTAATTATAGCATGCATATCATAGATGTTTTCTATAGACATCTCAAGGGTGGGAATTAGTTGTCTTGCCAAAGTCATGCATTGTTGCAGAAGTGTAAGGTTTGGCAATAGTTGAGCCTGTAGCTCGGTACCTTCATCTCTAAATTGTGATTCAGCTTCCCAAATTTCCTGTCTCAACCTTTTGATTTCTATAATCTTTTCATAATACATTTTGATTGCATTGTCATCTCTGGTTAGACCTTGTGCACTTGCATTTAGATCAGAATCTATCTTTGCTATCTTGTCACTAATTTCCTTACTGAATTTATCTAAGGTGCACAAATTCTAAATTAAGGCTAATGCTTCTAAAAAGATAGGGTTTAATTTGTTTGCTAATTCATAAAGCTTTACCTTATTTTTTGCCACTTCTTGGCTAATCTTCTTAGTCAATTTGTATTGGTACTTTTTCTCTTCTCATTCTTCAATTGCTTTTTTTGCATCCACATTTTGAGTTGTGATGGCTTCAATTAGAATGGAAATTTTATCTAAAATGTGGGCATTTTGATCAATATGATCAATGTCAGGAACTATCTGATGGAAGATATCTCTTGTGTTTTCCATCACTAGAGAGTCCCTGTGCTCTTTTCTAAGCTTTTATTGTAAATATTTTCTTTGAAAAATTTCTCCATATTCTTGGAGAGATTCATAATCCAAAGTAGTTGCATCACACTTGGGTATCTCAATGATTTCATCAAATGTTACTTCTAACTTGCTCTTCTTGGTTTTCTTCTCCTTCTTGTGAGATGCACTTGTATGTAGTACAAAAGCAAGTTTTTCTACTTGGTCAGATGTGTTGAATGAAGGCTTCGGTGGTGTTTTACCTTTTTCTTGCTAATGGGGGTTTGCCTTCTGGTTGTGTGTGGGAATCTCCTCATCAACCTTGGGTGTATCTGTAGCATCTCCTTTGGTGTCCTTAGGAGTAGTATCAACTGGCTTATCTTTTTCACCTTTTTTCTTTTTTCCCTTCATCTTTTTCTGTGTGATCTACAATTGTAACATTTTGTTCTCCACCAATGACTATTTGTTCATCATTTGTATCTTTATTTTCTTCTTCCCCCACATCCTTGAGTATGCTTGCATCATTTTTAGGACACTTCTCCTTTTCTGAGATTATATTGATAGCTTCAATCAATAATGACATTTGTCCTGGTATGTCTACCTGTGCAAAATCTGTAGTAGTGTCCCATTCATCGGTTTGGTCTTGGACAACAGTGACATCTTCATCTTTTTGTACCTCATCTGTAGTATCTACTTTGGCCATGTTTCATCTGTAATGTCCATATCCTTGTTGACTTTTTGTTTAATAATTCTTCGTAAACATCCTCATCAGTAATAAGAATATGTTTGGGGCTTTGTTTAGCCTGGTCATCTTTATTCTGTTTCTTATCGGTAAGAGCTATTTATGGCTTGGGGCTTGAATCCTTTTTATGTATATCAAGTATCTGTCTCTATTCAGCCTCACTCTTCATGTTAAGCTCAATTAGATGTCTTTGAAGCAATTGGTAGGCTATTAACTTTGGTGAGAACCTTTTGGTGTGTTTCTTCATCATTTCTTCAATCTCTTCCATCTTAAATTAAGGTGGCATGACAGAAATGAGGGTTATTTCCCTTATCTATTTCTCAAAATGTAATGCAAATTTCCATCTTGCCGACAATCTATTCATAATTTATTTTGGCATCTTATCTACAAATTGTATTGGAACATATTTGAATGCACACATCATTATGATAATTGCCTCTTCTATCATATTCTAGTCCTTAGTGTCTAGAGTTACGCAGTTTTTAATCTTGCGCTCATTTATTGTACCCCTCTTGATGATAGATTCACATACCTCATTAATTTTGTTAGGATTTTTTCTCTTCTCAGCTTGTACATATTGTTCATCCTGCTCTGTCTTCTATGTCTTCCTTTGTTTTGAGGAACTTTCCTCTTTTTGTTGGGCCCTTTTTCACTGTTTGAGGTTTTCTTTTATAGGGCCTTACTTGACCCTTCTTGATCGATGAAGGAATTGCATCCTTTGTTGTCTGACTTTTGGTCCTAGATACAACACTAGTCCTTGGTCTCTTTTCTAGTGGTGGAGGTGGTGTATCAGACTCTATGTATTTTGAGTCACTCACCTTCTCAGCTTCACCGATGGGTGACTGACCCTTGGTTTCTTTTGCTTGTTATGTTTCCTCTTCATTCACCAACAAATTTTTCTTCAAAGTCTTAACCATTTTATCTTTCTTCCTTTTAATCTTTTTCACAACTAAGAAAATTTGTATCCTTTCCTTGGCTTCCTCATAAGCTCAAAACATAGGTTGTGATTTATCCAATGGTTCATTTAACAATGCCTCAACAACATTTGTTGCTTGATGTATGTTGACCTCTTTGTCAAGGGGTGCTAGCCATACTGTCCTCGGTACAACTAGATTGATATAGGTGTAATCAATGTCCACCATAAAAAATATTTAGTCTTGTATTTTTCTACTAATTGCTCTGGAATCCTCATTCTTTTCTGCATTCTTTCTTTGAATCCATCAAAGTATGCATTCATGATTTATTCAAAGTTATCTCCTAGTGATTTGATGAACTCACTAATATGTGTGGTCACTGGTCTTGTAGTGTCCCATTTAACATTATCGATAGATGGGAAGGATTATTTAAAATAGAAAAATATAAACATGAATAGTGAACCAAACTTACATGAGTTAGACTTTGCAGTCTTGATTGTCTTCATGTTCTCAACTAATTGCCTTAGCAAAAGTTTTGACCGATCTAACTGCAGCCCCTTGTTGATAATTTTGTATGTTGTATCCATTGCTCTGGATGCAATACTATTCATCCTGCTAGCCTGAAATAATTTGTATCCCTAGACACATGCTCCAAATTTCATTTCAACATCATTGATGGTGCATACCTTTAATCCTCTTCCATCCCATGTTTCTCTTGTGTTCTTTTCAATTTCAGCTTCAGGAGGGAGCTTTAGTTCCTTTACCTTATCGGTTATAGGATAATCAGTGACATCATGTATAACATCCTTGGTTACCAGTTTTTTCTCATCCAACCATATCTTTCGGTCATGTACTCTACTAAGTACTAATCAAATCCATTTGGTCTTGAATTCCTTTGAGAATAATATGGCATGTATGAGCCCTTTTACTTCAATGTGCTTATGTTCTTTTATTATTCCATCATTGTTGCAAATATCTTTGAAATCTTTCTCAACATCCTGGTCTCCTATATTTGCAATCTTGCAATGTATATACACCCTGATGTCTTCAATGAGTGACACCCTAGCTGGTATACTGGAGAATGCACCAACATTGTCAGGTTGTGAAGCAACCTCGGGATAGATCTTGTAATGAGATTCTTTGAAAGTGGAATTCTTGATTAGATTGACCTTATTCTTCTTTTCATTCTTGAGCTTGGAGGTTCTTGAGGTAGTTTCCATTATTTTAGAATTTAGGGCTTTTTCTCATTAAAAAAATAGAGTTCTTGGTGAATGTTGTTACTTACTTCAACCTTCTGTGACTATTGGGAATCTTTTTGAGTATTGTGAGTAAGGTTGTTTCGTGCTCTAGTTTTACTCTGCTTCTTCACTCAAAACACTTTGTGAACAATGAGCTCTTTTGTCGACTGTTTATAGACTTTTTCCCTAAGTCGTATCATAAATTCTCACCCATTTCTCACTATTTGAAGGAGTTGTTGGGTAGCATACAAAACTCATTCTCACTGAGAATGCAATGCTTGGGCCAGGTGTCAACTCATTTGATTATTTACTGATGGATCTCGGTATATGGTGAAGACAACATTATCTCTTTACATGGTTACTGACAAATTTTGGTTTGCACTAGTAACTCAACTTTGATATGTTAACCAATGATTCTTGATAAGTGTAGATAACCTAGCTTTCCATGTATACTAATAATTTTTCATATGCATTAACCTATGAGATTGAATTCACATAATCATAACAAGTAATACCATAGTGCATCTTTAATCATGATAGTTTGGCATTTCATTAATGTATAATGGAAATAATGAAAAATATAACTTGGTATAATGCAAATCCATACTTAATTGTTCTACTTAGGTGGTGGTGGTGATGTCACCAGATCCATTAGATAAGGTGTCACCATTTGAATTGCTTGGTCCACCTTGACCAGTCTTTGTAGCTTTCCTCCACATTTTATTTCTCATCTTCCTGATGTCTCCAATGGTGTTTCCATTGGTAAAGGTGTATGTCTTTGTCATTTGGTCTCTGTAGTCTTTTCTTAGATGACCAACTTTATCACAGTGTAGACATGCCATTCTGGGGTTAGTCCAACTCCTAGACTTTCTTATCCATTGTCTCATGCAGTTTTCAACTATATGTCCAAATCTTCCACATGTGCATTTTTCCCATGTGTTGTAATCCCAAACATATGAGCTACCGACTCTTTTTGGTTGATAAGAATTTTCATTTTCTTTAGGCTTCAATTCTTTTTTTTTCTTCTTCCTACATTCAAGAGATGTGTGTCCATGCATTTTTCAATTAGGACACTATTTGACCATGTAGGTTTCCTTCTTTGGTTGTTTCACCTCAGATTTACATTCATATGATTTATGTCCTTTCTTGTTACATTTATAAAAAATTCCTACAAATGAAGGTGTGGTTTTAGGAAAACATTTCATTTTTCTCCTGCATACATTTGATGTGTTGATTGGTTTTCCATAGTGATTGCATGACTGATTTCTTGGTCTTGGATTTGTGTAGACTTTCTTTAGATCATCTTGGTATGGTGATTCTTCATTCTCTATATACCCTAGTCTGTTATTGTTGTTGACTCTTCTTTGTCCATCCAAAAAATTATCCATCCTTTTGGTGCTTTCTTCAGCTTTCTTGATCATTTCATTATGTTGTTGCTAAATTCTCACCTAATTTTTTAGCTTTTCATTTTTTTATCTTAGTTCACCGGTACCTTCTATTCTTTCAATGACTTTTTTGTTTATTTTGTTTGGCTCCAGACTCATAAGAATAATATGATTTTTGATCTCATGATGATGTTCTGTAAGTCTTTGTATTTCTGACTCTTTCTCTTGTAGCTTTTCAGTAATATTCCTTCTATCATCTATAGGTAGTGTTATTTCTTGCTCTTGTCTAGCATGGTCCATGACATCAATCATTCTTAGCATCTGTGTCTCTTGAATGATTCATAGAGATTTTACTTGTCTAACCAGATGTTGATTGATTTCATTCATACTTGTGATGATTTCTTTTGATGTGTCAAATTAGTTTCTAGTTGTAGATCCCAAGGACTCAAACAGATCAAGTATCTCTTCCTCATGGTAGTCTATTTCATTATAGTGAGATGCCATAATCTTTCTTTCACCCACCAATTGTCTCATCTTGATTCTAGCTTCTTTATACTATTCATTGAAGATCTATATCTCTAATTTCTGATTCTCAATTCTCTTGTCTAGCTTGTACTTCTCCATTGAATGATCTTTTCTCTTAAGCCTTTAAAATTTTCCAAATAAGAGATCTAGCTCTACTACCAATTGTTGGAAATGATGGGAAGTATGTACTAAGAGGGGAGGGGTGAATCAGTACCTCTAAAACTTTTATCTCTTTAACCTTAATCCATTTAGTAATCCATTGTATTACCAACCATATGTTCTATCCTATCTTTGTGTAAGCTATATCAACTCATAAGCTTAATAAACATGTAAACATTACTAGAAGCATTCATGAAATGTAATGACATATAACACAAGATATGGTAACACAGAAAGACCCTGTTAGAAGGTAAAAACTGTGGTGGGGATGACACCCACAAAAACTTCACTATCTGCAGATTGGAAGGTGTCAGTTAAGGCTTATAATTTTTATCACTTCTGATGATCTACCCTCTTAGGAGTATTATGTGGAGACTGGTTAAGGTCTAATCTATTAAGAACTTTAGCAACACTATTTAGTGTGTACTCGGTTAAGAGATTTACAAAGGATTGTTAAATCCACCTTTTTTTAAAGGATTTCTTCTATTTGCTAAACTTGTTAGAATGTAGACAAAAATACTCATTGACCTAAGTGTGTGCAATCTTCAATTTCTAATAATAAATCAATTAAAATAACATGTACCAGGTATCACCTAATGTGATTGATTAATACCTTTGTTTCTCGGTAGCCTTGATTCTTGGTTCTTGATAACCAAATTCATCTTTTGTCGTTCTGCTTCTTGAAACTCTTAGCCTAATCCATATATGTGCTTCATTGCTACTATCATCCTCACATCCATTCTAAATGAATTATTAAACATCTATTTATATAATAGATTGAGCTAATCAAGTTTCACGTATTACAAAAACAACTCTATGATCGAAGGTTTACAACTTGACCTTGATCTCCTAATTTGCATATTTTTAATTAGTTAGACTAATTAAAACAATTACAATTGTCTTTCTTTTCCCTCAAGAAATTGTTTTAAATCAAATCAAAACTCTAAATTTAAAACATAATTGTTTTATCTGGCGTGGAAGTCAGATCCACATTTCTCAGGATATAACTGACTTTTGGTGTCTGATGCTTGGGTTGCTCATGAATGTCTTTCGGCGTTCCCTCTGTGAACTATCTGTCGGGTTTCCTCTGTCGGTTTTGTCTGTTAGCATTTTTTAGTTTACAATTTCGGTTTACACTGTTGGTGATCCTTTTTTGTCAGCTTTTCCTTAAAGTTATCACTTTCGGTTTGAACTATAAGTCTGTCTTTCAGTGTAGTGTTACCGATGGTTCAAAGAACTTTTTTCCCTTTGCATACTAATGGAAAAATTTATGTGTATATATATATATATATATACATATATCTATATACATATACACATAGACATATATATCTATGTATATACATATATATGTATATATAGATATATATGTATATATTATATATATCTATATATACATGTGTGTATATATATATATACATGTATATATATATATATATATGGGATACAAAACATGACTCTGCGATCGTGTCTACATTTTCGCTTAAGGACAATCGACTCTCTGGATTCTCAATTTCACTTCTTTGTGAAAACAAAATATGCTCAAAATGTTCTCATTTTGATGGATGCATCCTCCTTTGCTTGTCACAAACCTCTGTCATATTCTACCATCCATGATTTCTTAGCCAGGTGCTTCACCGATGCTTGACCTAGGGTTTCTTCTAGGGACAAATGTAAAGAGGTTCTGGAAGATCCTTGGATCCCTGCCCATCATCAAAATGCCAAACGCAAGCGACGGAATTCTAAAATATACTCTAAAACTTTCCCTTGGAATCAAATCTTCACCCTTCCCACCAACAACAGATTCTCTTGTCTCCGTCCTATGAATTATGATCTCCAACATTGCAATTTATCCCCACCATTGCTGGATTCATTGGTTCAAGTGCATAAACCCTCAAAGACACAGCTTCCTAGCCCCTCCTTCCAACCTAATCTAGTCCAGAAACCCTCAAAGATTGTTTCCCCTCCTCATACACCATATACTCCTCCTCATCTCAGGAATAAGGATATAATCCCTCAATAGATTAATAAATCCTCGCAGCTCTCTCATGGATCTCCGCTTTGGTTTTAGCCATCAGAAGCTTTTTACACTCCTCATCGCACGAATGACCCTAATTTCATCAATTCTTCTGCTGATGATGTTTACTCCTTGGAGATTTCTAACGGCTTAATTGAAAGAACACAAGAGACTTGTGCTTCTTATGGTGTTATATGTAGATGGAATGGCATTAGTTCTTCCTCTGAAAATATTGCACTCTGGCTAGAATATATTCTGAATGATAAGGTAAGTACAATTATTCTCCTAGAAAATTTCATTTGCATTATGTGCGGAAGAAAATAATTAAAAGCTAAATTGCTTAAAGTGGGTTGCCCTAATTACAAGAGTATAGATTTCACTGTTCTTGATTAGGTACCCTTCTTCCATCTGGTTAAATTAGAGAATTTCTTAGTAGAAAGGGTCATCCAACTGAAAATATGTCTGTTGAATTTCTTAATGATGAACTCCTAAGAAAGATTGGTAACCTCTATGATAAAATTGTAGGGTTTGTTGATATGAATCTGTTGTACTTTGAAAAATTAATTATTGTTAGGATGAACATAAATATAAAAATTCTCAAACCTGTCATTATCAAAGGCAAGAAATCAATACATAAAATCAACCCTATTATCTCTTATGCTAACTTGGATACAAGGGAACCTGTTATGCAATTAGGGGTGGTTTCTCCTTTGTCTCTCTCAGACTGTATTCCCAGCCCTATCTAACCTTACAAGATAAATATATCATTGGCCAAAGATAGAGGAGGTTTCTTGATCTCCCCCTTTATGCCTCCCTCTTCCCCCATGAAGACTTTTGTCTCTACCCCTCTAGAGCCCAACATAGGTAAATCCTCTCCTACTCTTAGAAATCATGCAACTTTACTTACAACACCTGCTCAACCTATTGCCTCACTAAAATCCAATTTCCTTTCCCCTCAGACAACCCTTCTACCTCCCCTACCTTGGAAAAAATCCCTTCAAACCCAGTTGAAACTATACATGCTTTACCTACAGATATTCCTATCCATATTGATCCAAATAGCGCGACCAACTCATTTAAAGATGCTCTTGTTAACTCGCTCCCTTCATATTCTTCTTCAAACAATACTCCCCTGAGCTTAAATGACAATGATAAAACCAAAATTTGGGAAGATGTGGATACTATAGCTTATTACATGGGGGAATCCCAAACTGATTAACTTATGGAATTTTTTTGGGACAAGATCGGTGATAAGGAATAATTAGACCTTCAGAGAAAGCTTCTCATAGAGGGAATCATTTCCTCAAAACTGAAAGAAGGTGATCTAGAAGATTAGCTAGTTAATCTTGATAAACAAGAAAATGCTGACCCGGAATCACTTCGTATTTTTGTCAACCAAGTTAGCCGTAGCTCCCCTGAATGTGCTAAATCTACCAAGAAGAGAGGCAGAAAACCAAACTCTGAACTTAGAACTTTGGATGGAGAAGCAATAGGAAAACTAAAAGGAACATCACTCATAAATCTAGGGAAGGGGAAGTTCCTGCCCAAGCTATCATGAATATCCTAACATGGAATGTTAGGGGCATGAACACCCCTAACAAGCAACATATTATTTTGCATTGTATTAAAAACTCTCTATCTGATAAAATTTTAATTCAAGAAACTAAAATGAACAAGATAGATATGTTGATTTTTAAGAATAGGGTAGGAATCATCTAGATTTATTGGACTCCCCTGCAACTGGAGCTTTGGGTGGCTTGGCCATCATATGGGATCCCCAAAGCTTGTCAATTAACATTTTAGAGAATAGAAATTCATGGGTGTGTGATAAAGTTAAGAGTTTCAGATATAACCTAACATTTAACATTATTCATGTATACGGACCCACCCAAAATAGAGATAAATTAACTGTATGGAATGAAATCAAAAATTTTCTCAAACTTTTCCCAAATGAACTTTGTCGCATGTGAGGAGACTTCAATGTTATCACTAAAACCTTAGACAAGAGATGTGGCATTAGCTTTCTTCCATGGGGGGCCCATGATTTTATTAATCGGAAAGAGAATTTGTCTGTCGTCAAAATTCCAACTGAGAAAAATTCCTTTACCTGGAATAATGGAAGGAAAGGTTTTAGCAATATTGCAAAAAAATTGGATCGATTCTTCCTTAAGGGCAGTCTCTCTAATTCAAACATAACCCTCTCAGCCAACATCCTACCAATTTGAGGCTCATACCACTTCCCAATATAGCTTAGTATCCTCTTGGATGCTAAACCTAAGAAGTGCCCCTTCAAATTTGAACAAATCTGGCTTGGAGATCCTAATATCTTAAAACTCCTTGAACAATGGTGGTCAAAACCTATTCTAAAAGGATCAAAGCTCTATATAGTTTTCAATAAACTGAAATACATCAAACAAAAACTGCTTGAATGGAACTCTAATAAATTCAAAAACATCTTTGAATCTAAACTTCATCTTGAAGAAGAACTTAAAGAGATCAATTCTCAGGTCATCAAATTTGGTACGGATGAGAAGCTCTACCTCAAAGAAAAGACTATCCTTTCTGAATATGAGGAAATTCTTGCCAAAGAAGAGATCTTCTTGAAAAAAAAGTCTAGAGAGTTCTGGCTAGATGCTGGTGATAGGAATACAATATGTTTTCATAATAGTGCAAAACAAAGGAGATGCGTTAATAGAATATCAAGCATTTTGGATACATCAGGTCAAAAGATTGAAGACCCTAAGATATTAGAAAATGAAAGAGTTTAACATTTTAATAAAATCCTTAACAACCTCAAAAGTTTGGATCTATCTAATCAATCAGAACTCCTCAAAAATATAACCAAAATTATAACAAAACATCACAACAAAATGTTGATGGAAAAATTTACACTGGAGGAAGTTAAAAATGCTCTTTGGAAAATGAACCCGGATAAATCCCCTGGCCTAGATGGATTCTCGGCCATATTTTTTCAGAAATGTTGGGTTGGGAAATGACATCATGAAGGCCTTGGAGGGGGTAAGAAACTCAGGACAAATGCTTAAAGAAGTAAATAATACCTTTTTAGCTCTCATCCCCAAAAAAGAAAAACCTGAAAGTCCAAATGACTATAGACCAATTTCTCTATGCAATATGCTATACAAAATTCTAACTAAGACTCTCTCCCTTAGACTCTAGAAACTCCTCCCTCTAATTATTAGTAAAGAACAAACTGGCTTTGTTCCAAGCAGATCTATATTTGATGGAGTCATTATAGCTAATGAAGCCATTCACTCTGTCCAAATGAGCAAAAATCCTAGTATGCTCTTTAAGCTGGACATCCAAAAGGCTTATGACAAGGTGGACTGGAGGTTTCTCTATAAATGCTTGGAGGCTTTTGGATTTTTCAAATGTTGGATTAATCTAATCTTTGAATGCATTACTACTCCTATGATTTCAATCCTCATCAATGGGACTCCTAAGGGCTTCTTTAGCATATCTAGAGGCTTAAGGCAGGGTGACCCAATTTCCCCTTTTTAATTTATTATCATGGCTGAAGCATTAGGATGATCTTTTGCCATGGCCAAGGAGACAGGTTTAATAAAAGGAACATCTATTACGAATGACTTAGAACCAACTACCCACCAACAATTTGTGGATGATACTATGTTGTATGGGGAAAGTAGTAGAAGAGAGGCAAGAGCCTTTGCAAACATCCTGGATAACTACACTAGGGCCTTATGTCAAGAAATCAACAAAAGTAAATCCAAAGTGTTCTTCTTTAACACGGTCATATCCATTGAAGTAGATATATGTCATATACTTAACTTCAAGAAAGGTATGCTTCCTTGCAAATACCTAGGGTTTCCCCTAGAAAAAGGTTGTAGATCTGTAGCATTATGGAACCCTACCATTGATAAAATTAAAAGTAGGGTGCTCACCTAGAAAGGAAGATGGATCTCTTCTGCTAGAAGAGCAACAATGGTTCGATCTATATTGGCAGCTATGCCAACCTACCAACTCTCTTGCATTCATCTCCGAGTAAAAAAATGAAAAGAATTACACAAACACCTAAGAACCATTTTTTGGCAAGGTTGTGAGGAAAAGGACAAGATCCCATTGATTTTTATGGGATAAGGTATGCTGTCCAAAGGACAAAGGGGGAGTTGGTTTAAAGAACATTGCAGATCAAGGGAAAGCCCTAGGAGCCAAGCTTATATATAGGATGTATAGGAACCCAGAATCTAAATAGGCTAAGATATTGACATTGAAATATTTACATAACAATTCCCCCCAAAAGCTTCTAGGATCTGGAATTTTATGTTGGATTGCTGACATATTATAATGAAAAAGCTAACTTGGAACCTAGGTGATGGTGAAGATTGTAACACCCCAAAATTGGCATCTTGCAACCCTAACCAATTTTGTTGCATTTGTTGTTCTTCTAAATCATCAAAGTCCTATTATACTAGGCAATTCTGAGTTTTTCACTAACTCTACTCGACCTGAGTGTCAAATGCAGAAAATCCTAAATCTTTATCAATCATACATCACATTTAATTCCTAAATATCTATTTGGCTAAACAAATCCTATGATCGAATTAATTTAATTAATAAAGTCCTAGCACTTTAATTAAATTAAATTCACCCTCTTTAACTGAGACACATGAAAAAGGAATTAAATTTAATTATTAAATAAATATCCTCTTTTCAAATATTTGAATTTAATATTCAGATAATTGAGAAAAATCAATTATGAGGTCATATTTATTTAATTAATTGAATATCTTCTCAAAAAGCTTTCTTCTATTCAGAAATAGAAACTTTGAATTTATTATTCTTTAAAGATAAATAAAACAATTAAATTCAGATAAATCAATATTAAATCAAAAGGAGAAAACAACTAAAATAGGAAGAAAACAATTTATTGAATTCTTTTCAATAAAACTTTCTATTTTAATTGGTTTTTTCTAAATTGTTTTATTCCAAAAGCTGGAAAGTTTCTATTTCAATCTTCTCAGGGTTTATAAAAGAGCCCTCTTTCTTCATTCAAATCCCCCGAAATTATTATAGAAAATTGCATTGTTAGAATTCTCAATTATTGTCTCATTTTCATAATCTCACATAAATTAACTTCATTTTGCAAATAGTTTAGTTTTAATTTCTAGATTAAAATTGCATTGAAATCATATAGAATTCATGTTTAGGTGATCATTCATGTTTCAATTTCTAGTATAATCTTTGCATTGCATGTCATTTATCATGGTTAAAAATCCTTCATTCTTA
>MU223775.1:1190954-1220750 GCA_018584345.1 Thuja plicata | reverse complement strand
TATATATATATATACTTTTCCAAGCATAGCTTCTGTTCTTTAGAAGGGTGCGAAGATCAACAACGTTCTTCTTTTTATATTTTTCCCCTACCTTGAGGAAACAAGCACAAGAGAGAATTGCATTCTCTATAATATTGATACATGTAGATTGTTTTAAATGTGACAGAAAGAAACTGGTCCATTTGAATATAGAGGATGCAAGATATTTATATATTTTTAACCTTAAATTATTTAACAATAATTTAATAATATTATGTAATAGAAATAAAAAATTAATAATTCTGATATAGAAATAATAATTCAATAATGATAATTTTAATAATTCCAATACAAGTCTAACATTAAATCTATTAAAAATAATATTGACTTTTTAAATACAAAATTTTTATATATAAAAATTAATTTAAAAATATATTAAATTGTTACATATAAGAAATTAATAGCAATGAAAGGATATTTTAAAGAATATATTTACACTATTATATGTATAAATTGTTGGAAAGCTACAATGGAAATAATTGTTGTTTTGTCATTGATGTCAATTCTTAACTGGTGAGACTATTGCTATTTGTTTGAGTACCATCTATTGATTGATGAAGAAGATTTAACAAGAAGACCAAGTGGAATGGTTGAGTTATGGGAAATTACAAGGGCACTTGATCAGTTGCCACATTGGCAAAGTAATGTGTTATTTATCTTTTGATGATAGTTTACTATGAACAGTTTATGCCGAGCGAAGTTTGTGATGACCGAGCACCATTAAATTGCCGAGGAAGCCACTGATGACCGAGTAGAAGAACACAGTGTTTGCCAAGTGTCCGTATTTTGGTAATTATTGATATTTGAGATCTCTGGCTGACATAATTGATTTTATTGGGATATGTAAAGTTATTTGAGTATACGCACAATTGGTCCACTCTATTTAAATGCACGAGTAACCGTAATTAATGCATGGATCAAAGATTTGATTAGTGATTGCTTTGGAGAAGAAAATTAAATGTAAAGATGGAAAGATCCATTGGATCTGACCTAACCTAAGATCTATGATCTTGATTAAGTGGCAAAATATTTACCTAACCTAGATGAAGAGGTATATGATAACCTCAAGGGGTTATTCATGAAAAGTGTGTAAGTAGTCTATGTAAGAGCATTACATAGTTAATTAACTAATTGGCATGATCTAGCAGATAAGGGTGAACAGAGAAGCAGAGAGCTGTGAGAGTGATTGCTTGACAAATTTCCAAGCAAATCTGAAGATTGAAATGAGAATGGAGGTCACTCAGTTAATTATCATTAGAGTTGGATTGGATATGGATTTGAAAAGTAAGTTGTATGTATCAGATCACACTTGTTGATTACTTTTTAACAATTATATCATTCAAAATCCTTTAACCAGGTTAACCTAACTATCATTGTATAAATCATTTAAGCAATGTGACATTCAGGAGGAATGTTCTACGTCCTCTAACAAGACCACTCCTGACAGGGTGATTAAATCCTTTAACAAGGTCCCATTTAGCAATGTGTTTTTGATGCAGGAGCATCCTTGGTGTAAGGGCAATCTTGCATCACCCAAAAATATTTATGTTTGCTTTTCAATAAGGGATATCTTGTGCAGAGCTGCTATTTATGGAAACATTCTATTTTTAGTAAGTTGGTCATACGATCTTAGAATGTTCTAATTGCACATGTGGAGGTTCATCTCAGTCTTATCAGCCTCCCAATAAATTTTCATGGCTAGATCAGGTCTAGTTTTGAAGATATTAAAGATTTTTGGTATTGGCAGCAGGGTACAGAAACTTTGAACTCAATTTTGAAGGCTTTAGAGGCTCCAGATGAGGTCAAAAATTTGGGTGACGAGCACTTGCGCAAATTGGGCCTGTAGAGTGCTTTGTGGCCTTTCTAGATTAGGGTCATAATAGTCAATTGGGTCAACTGGCGATGACTTATGGTCTTCAGAAGTTGGGTCACCTAAAATGGAAGAAAATAATTTTTCTTCAAAATTTCTATTCGGGTTTCAAAAGTTATTTTGAGCCGACTATGATGTAATAAATTGTAAAATAAAATAATTCTAAGTTTGGTCAGCCCTACGGGCTAAATTTCTGGAACCTTCTCGGTTGGTGGAAATTGCCTATATAAAGAAGGCATGTAGTGTTGTCTAGGGAGTTCTGGGTAGATCTGGGTAATAATTCAAAGCTTTATCCTATAGAATACTGTAAGGGGAATGCCCATGTGGCTTTGCATATTGTAATTATAAAAGTTTGTAATTCCACATTTGTGGAGATAATAAGAAGCCTATTTTCAGTTCTTGCAAATTGTTTTTGCTTCTCTATTTCTTTTATGTGTTATGTGTTTGTCGTACTAAGGAGAGCACCCTTCATCAAGTGGTATCAGAGTAGGAGTTCTTGAGTGTATAAATAGATCGCCAACTATGAGGTAGTTTGCACTAGGAAAATGGATTATGGTTTTTGTGTAAACAGATCACCAACTGTGAGGCAGTTTGCACCAGGACCATGGTTAGGGTTTTAGTGTACATTTCAAAAATGCCTCCATGAAGGGAACACGGTAGAAGTGTTGGTGTTGTGACACCTAAGGTTAGAGAGCTCCAAAGATAAGTGCGAGTATTGCTAGAAGAGATTCGTAGAGGAATGAATCTTAATGTTAGAAATGAAAGTGAGGATGAAGCCAAAGAAGGAAACGATGATCAAGAAGTTGAAGTTTTGAATCCAGAAGAAGAAAGGCTTTTTCAAGCCATTTCCAAGATTGAGAAAAGACCTAAGATTGAGGTTCCTACATTTTCAAGGAATCTTAACCCAGAGGAGTTGATTGACTGGATCAACGAATATGAAGAATATTTTGAGTATGAAGATATTGAGGATCATGATCAGGTCAAGTTTGCGAAGGCCAGACTAAAGGGTCATGCAAAGATCTAGTGGCAGGAGATCCAATTGGAGCGAAATCAAAGAGGAAAGGATAAAATCACAAGATGGGATCGGATGGTGGATAAGTTGAAGTGACAGTTGATTCCTATTGATTATGAGCTTGACCTACTGAAGAAAATGCAAAGTTTGAAGCAAGCATGAAGATCTGTTCAGGAGTATACAGAGGAGTTCTATCGAATCCTCATTAGAACAGGCCATGCAGAGGCTGATAAGGAGAAAGTTTCCTGTTACCTTAATGGGTTGAGACCAAGAATTCAAGAGGAGTTGAATCTAGTTTGAATGAATAGTATTGAGGAGGCATACCAGTTTTCCCTGAAAGTAAAGGAAAAACTGAACAAGAAGTTTGAGAGAAAACAAAATGGAAGAGGTCATGGTGGAAGATCTAGTGGATGGTCATATGGTGGAAAAAATGAAGATCCAAAAAAGAAGTACGAGGCCAGTAGTAGTCAGAATCAGCGAGGAAACAATTCCAATCATTTCCAAGATCAGAATAATAGAGATCAGAGAGGAAGAGGAAGAGGAAAAGGATCTAGAAGAGGAGGCTTCCGTGGAACATGTTTTCACTATGGAGAAGAAGGTCATAGGGAATTTGAATGTCCTCAGCACCAAGAAACAACAAACAATAGAAATGAAGGCTAGGGCAGAGTTGAAGATGTAGATGAAGATGCCAAATCGTCACATTCTGAAGATGCTAAAAGAGGAGAAATGTTGATTAACAGAAGAGTCCTGTTGAGTGGTGAGAATGAACCTAAACAAAGGAGGAGCCTATTTCACACTAGGTGTAAGTGTAAGGGTAAGTGTTATGATGTGATTATTGATAGTGGAAGCACTGACAATTTGGTGTCAGAAGAGATGGTGACAAAGTTGAAGCTCAAAAGATGGAAACATCCACATCCATATCAGATTGCCTGGGTACAGGATGACCCCAAGGTCATGGTCAATGAACAATGTCTCATGAAGTTCAAGATTGGCAGATACCATGATGAGGTACTATGTGATATCATATCTATGGATGTATGTCATATGTTGTTGGGTAGACCATGGTAGTTTGACAGATGTGTTGTACATGATGGTCATGTGAATACCTATTCCATGATAAAGGATAGAGTGTGACATAAGCTAAAGCCATTGAATGACACATAAGAAAAGGTATGTGGTAATGCAAGAATAACTTTTGTTGATGGAAGAAAGTTCCTAAATGGTATGAGGCATGAGCATGTGTGTTTTGCTTTAATTCCAAAAGTTGGTAAGGAGGAAGTAGAAGATATTCCTATAGAAGTTACAGATTTGTTGAATGAGTTTCAGGATATTGTATCCGATAATGTGCCTGATGGATTACCACCAGTCAAGAAGATCAGTCATCATATAGACTTGATTCCAGGAGTGATTTTTTTGAATAAGGCAGCACATAGAATGACACCTGCAGAAAGTGAGGAGTTGAACAAACAAGTAAATGAGTTCTTATAGAAAGGATTGATCCGTGAGAGTTTGAGTCCCTATGATGTACCAGCGGTATTAGCACCAAAGAAGAATGGAGAGTGGAGGATGTGTAAAGACTCCAGGGCAATAAACAAGATCACAATTAGGTATAGGTTTCCATTGCCACGAATGGATGATATTATGGACTGTTTGAGTGGAGCTGTGTATTTCTCAAAGATAGATCTAAAGAGTGGATATCATCAGATTCAGATAAGAGAAGGAGATGAATGGAAGATTTCCTTCAAGACAAAGGAAGGATTGTACGAGTGGTTATTCATGCCTTTTGGGATAACCAATGCACCGAGCACTTTCATGCAGCTCATGAACAAGGTTCTGAAAGAATTTCTAGGTAAGTTTGTCATTGTTTACCTAGATGACATTTTCATCTTTAGTAAGACATTGGAGGAGCATATGATGCATATTCGTATGGTATTTGAGAAACTGAGAGAAGAGAAATTGTTGATAAATTTGAAGAAGTGTAGTTTTGTGAAGAAGGAGTTAGTGTATTTGGGATTTGTAGTTTCAATAGAAGGTCTAAAAATCGACCCAGAGAAGGTACAGGCTATCCTTGAATGACCTACTCCAAGGAGTGCTACTAAGGTAAGATCTTTTCATGGTCTAGCTAGATTTTACATAAAGTTTATCACAAATTTTAGCAGTATTTGTGGACCCTTGACTGAAACAATGAGAGGGGATAGAAAAGAGTTTAAGTAGACTAATGGGGTAGAAAAGAGTTTTCAATTGTTGAAACAAAAAGTTATAGAACAACCTATTTTAGCACTCCCAGATTCTAATAAGGCATTTCAAGTAGATTGTGATGCTAGGGGTACTGTAATAGGAGTTGTTATGAGCCAAGAAGGTAAACCTGTTGCTTATTTCAGTGAGAAGTGAAATTATGCAAAGAGAAAGTATTTTGTTTATGATCAGGAATTTTATGCTATAGTTCAGAATTAAAGAAGTGGAGACATTATCTACTTCCTAAGGAGTTTGTTTTGTATACTGATCATCAAGCTTTGCAATATTTGAATAGTCAAGGAAAGCTGAATCAAAGGCATTTGAAATGGGTTGAATTTTTGCAGAGTTATACATTTTTTTTGAAACACAGGAGTGGAAAGTTTAACAGGGTTGCAGATGCCCTTAGCAGAAGGAAACTATTGTTGACAGTGATGCAGATTATGGTGGTTGGGTTCAATGAACTCAAGAATTTGTATCCAAGGGATCCTGATTTTGGTGAAGCTTGGAAAGCTTGTAGAGAACTTGTTACTATAGACAGAACAAAATGGTTGGATTTCATCATCCAGGATGGTATTCTATTCATAGGGAGTTAGTTGTGCATTTTGTGAAGTTCTATGAGGGAGAATCTCATGAAGGAGTACATAGTGGAGGATTGGCTGGACATTTTGGTCATGATAAAACCCTTGCTTTGGTTAGTGAGAATTGTTATTGGCCACAGTTGTAGCAAGATGTTAAAAACTTTGTTCAAAGTTACATATTATGTCAAATGGCGAAAGGAGTGAAGCAAAATAAAGGGTTGTATCAGCCATTACCTATACCAGAGAATCCTTGGGAGGATATCAATATGGACTTTGTTCTTGGTTTATCGAGGACTCAGCGGGGACATGATTCAATCTTTGTGGTGGTTGATAGATTTTTGAAGATGGCACATTTTATTCCTTGCAAGAAGACTAATGATGCTATTCATGTAGTAGAATTATTTTTCAGAGAAGTGGTGAGGCTACATGGTTTTCCAAAGACCATAGTTTCAGATCGAGACACTAAGTTTGTTGGATATTTTAGGCATACATTGTGGAAGAAGATGAAAACAGATTTGAAGTTCAGTTCATCGCATCATCCATAGACTGATGGACAGAAAGAGGTGGTGAATAGTAGTTTGGGGAATTTGCTGAGATGTTTGGTTGGAGATAAGCCAAAAGGATGGGATTTGATTTTACCATAGGCAGAATTTGCATACAATAATTCTGTCAACAGGAGCACTAGTAAATCACCATTTCAGATTATATATGGAAGTAGTCCAAGAAATGCATCTGAAT
Organism: Thuja plicata; assembly: GCA_018584345.1. Lineage (NCBI taxonomy): Eukaryota > Viridiplantae > Streptophyta > Pinopsida > Cupressales > Cupressaceae > Thuja > Thuja plicata. The sequence continues at coordinate 1,214,278 of MU223775.1, read as the reverse complement.
TGAGGAAGATAGATAAAGGACAAATAAGTAGTGTTAAAGCTGAGGATTTTGCAGAACACTTGAAGAACATCCATGAGGAAGCACATTACCAAAATGAATGCATAGTATAAGGCTAAGGTAGATGAGAAAAGGAGACAAGGAATTTTAGGTTGGGGATGAAGTCACGGTTCACTTACAGAAGGAGTGGTTTCTAGTTGGTACATATAACAAGCTAAAAATGAAGAAGTTTGGACCATGTAAGATACTAAAGAAGCATGATTCAGGAGATGCATATGAGGTAGAATTGCCTAGTGAGCTGAATATTTCACCAATGTTTAACATTTTAGATTTGACAGAGTATCATGTAGGAGGTGTTGAAGATGAGATCACAGTGGCATAGTGGAGTATTTCAGCAAGTAGTTCAGATACCAAGGAGATTGAAGACATACTGGATAGTCATGTTTTTAAAAGCACAAGGAATAGGACATATGAAGAATATCTGGTCAAGTGGAAAGGATGACCTGTTGAAGATTCATCATTGCTGACAAGGGAGGAGGTTAACCTTCTTGGTTTTCCTCTGCACACCTCAGTCGTGACAGGGTCACTTCTCAAATTACCCTGGATGTCGGATGCAGGAGCATCCTGGGTGTAAGGGCAATCTTGCATCACCCAAAAATATTTCTATTTTCTTTTCAATAAGGGCTATCTTGTGTAGAGCTGCTATTTATGGAAACTTTCTATTTTTAGTAAGTTGGTCATACGATCTCAAAATATTTTGATTTCACATGTGGAGGTTCATCTCAGTCTTATCAGCCTACTAGTAAAGTTTCATGGCTAGATCAGGTCTAGTTTCAAAGATATTAAAGATTTTTGGTATTGGCAACAAGGTACAGAAACTTTGAACTCATTTTTGAAGACTTTAGAGGCCCCGAATGAGGTCAAAAATTTGGGCAATAGACACTTGTGCCAATTACGCCTGTAGAGAACTTTGTGGCCTTTCCAGATTGGGGTCATAATAGTCAATCGGGTCAACGGGCGATGACTTATGGTCTTCGGAAGTTGGGTCACCTGAAATGGCAGAAAATAATTTTCCTTCAAAAGTTTTGTTCGGGTTTCAAAAGTTATTTTGAGTAGACTATGATGTAATAAATTGTAAAATAAAATAATTCTAAGTTTGGTCAGCCCTATGGGATAAATTTCTAGAACCTTCTCAAGTAGTGGAAATTGCCTATATAAAGAAGGCCTGTAGTGTTGTCTAGGGAGTTCTGGGTAGATCTGGGTAATAATTTGAAGCTTTTTCCTATAGAATACTGTAAGGGGAATGCCCATTTGGCTTTGCATATTGTAATTCTGAAAGTTTGTAATTCCACATTTGTGGAGATAATAAGAAGCCCATTTTCTGTACTTGCAAATTGTTGTTGCTTCTCTATTTTTGTTATGTGTTATGTGTTTGTCGTATTAAGGAGAGCACCCTTCATCAGTTTTGTAACCTTTAACAGGGTTGGCTCCTAACAGAGCTCACTTAAGAAGAGTGAAAACTTGATAACATGTTATTGGTGGTTTTTAACAAATTGGGTTTCCAGGATAAATATTGATGTCAAATTGTGTGAATGTTTATGTTGTGTTTTACTGTTAAGTTTCTACAAGCTAATTACATTTCAATAGTAAAACTGCATATGTATGTTGTTGATTTATGCTATTGTTTCCAAGAAGATGTGAGTTGTTCAAATTGGTATAAAATTTAATTTGGTACATCTAGACCTGAGGTTTACTGATTCACCCCCACTCTCAATTGTTCCAGATTCATTCTAACAATTGGTATCAGAGCTTTGGTCTCTTGATAATAGTTTGAAGGTGCTTGGAGAAAAAGGTCAAGATGTATAAAAATGAATTACCAAAGTTGAACAAAGATAATTTCCCTACATGGAAAAGTTTGATGAAATTGCATCTTTCTAGTTTTGGTGATTCTGCTAAGCACTATGTTGAACATGATTATGTAGCCCGTACTGCACCTACCAAAGCTGCACAGTTAAGAGAAAAGCAGGAACACAATCAAGCAATGTTGGAGATTGCATCATCTCTGAACTATCATGAGTTTGAAGACATAAATAATTGTACAACTACGAAGAAAATGTGGGATGCCCTTGCAACCATATATGGAGGTGATACAAATGTACTAAGAGCCAAATCTAAAAGTTTAAGAGCTAATTTTGATGAAATGAAAATGCAAGAAGGAGAAATTATAGTTCAATAATATGGTAGGAAAAAGGAAGTTGTAAATGCTATCAGTGGAGCTAAGGGAACCATTGATGACAACACCATTATGAGAAAGGTACTGAGAATAGTTCTTCCTATATATGCTATTAGAGTCTCTGTAATTCAAGAGTTAAGATGTACTAATAATAATTTGACTGTGGAATGTCTGGTAGGCAGATTTACTGCATTTGAGATGTCAAATTTTGATAACTATACTCCACAAGCTATTGAATCTGAATTCAGATCCCAGTTGGTCCATAAAAAATCAAAGAAAGGAAAGAAATGTGTGAACAGTGACAATGAAACTACAAATGATGATCTGGAAGAACTTGAAGCACTCATGGAAAAAAGACTATCTAGGGGAAAAGTAAAATTCAAAGGTAAAATTCCTATCATTTGTTTTTCATGTAGCAAAGTTGGTCAAATTTGTTGAAATATGTCCTGATAAGAATGATAAAGATGAAAAAGGGACATCAAGTACAAAGACAGAAAGGATGACTGAGACTTTAGAAAGTATAAAGATTACAAAGACAAAGGGAAGAAATCTTTTTATATAGTTGAAGAAGCTTCTGACATTGAAACTGACAATTCTGATAAAAATGATATAGAAGTTGTGTATGTTCCTATGAAAGATGATTCTGATGATGATGATAAAAATGCACTAATTTATTATATGAGTAAAGGTGACCATTGAATTATTGACAGTGGTTGTTCACATCACATGACTGGTGATAAAAATAAATTTGAAACCTTAGATCAGTGTAAAGGTGGTTATGTTAAATTTGGTAATGATGCACCATGTCTTGTTAAAGGGAAATGATCAATTATCTTGACTGACAAGATCATATATGACAATGTATATTGGGTTGATGGCCTTAACTATAATTTATTGAGTATTACACAGCTGAATACTTCTGTTTATAGAGTTGAATTCAATCACAAGAAGCAAAAGATATATGATGTCACTAGAGAATTAGTTGGAAGTGGTGAAAAAACAAAAGGTAACTTGTTCTATCTAGATTTAGCTGATGAAAAATGCTTGTTTGCATAATATAATGATGTTTGGTTATGGCATAAAAGGTTGTCTCATGTAAAATTTGATAACTTGGTAAGCATAGGAAAATTGAAAAAGGTTAGAGGACTGCCTAAGTTGAAGAAACCTGAAAATGCAACGTGTAAGAAATGTCAATTAGTAAAAATGACTAAATCTAGTTTCAAAATAAAGACTCATACTTCTGAGGGAATTCTGGAAGTCGTTCATACTGACCTTTGTTGTCCCATTGCTAAGAAAAGTTATTATGCAGATAGATACTTTATTCTGTTTCTTGATGATTACTGAAGAATGATGACTGTTATGTTTCTTAAAGAAAAAACTGATGCATTCCAGTTATTTAAGTGGTACTTGGAAAAAGTTTAAAAGGGCACAGGTAAAAGCCTAAAATGTTTAAGATTTGACAGAGGTGAGTTTATTTCTAATGAGTTTAACAGATTCTGTAATGCCCGAGGGATAAAAAGATAGATGTATGTGCCTAGGACACCACCACAGAATGATATTATTGAGAGAAGAAATAGATCTATCATGGATTGTGCCAAAACATTAATGATGGAGAAAAATGTTGCACAAAAATATTGGAGAGAAGATGTGAGTACAACAGTCTATACCCTGAATAGAGTACAAGTCAAGAAAGGTACTAAAGCTACACCTTATGAGATATGGTATGGATATGCACCTAATGTAAGATATTTCAATGTTTTTGGAAGAAAATGTTTCATACTAAAGGATAACAGAAATGGAAAACTTGATGATAAAGGTGAAGAAGGCATATTTTTTGTTTATTCAAGTAAAATTAAATTTTACAAGTGTTTGAATTCTAACACTAACAAAATTGTGGAAAGTGCAGAAAGAAATGAAGTTGAAAGCACACATGAACCTAAAAGTTACAAATCATTTGTCTATATAGATGAAAAAGATTCTAGTGAAATAACTGAACCTGAGAAAGAGGTTACCGAGCAACAGTTAGCACATGCCGAGTCACAGAATGATGTTGGTAGGTAACAAGATAATGAGCTATCTGATGCAGATGTCGAGTCATAGAATCAACATGAATTGGATATGAATGATCAACCTGAAGTAGATAAATAGCCTACTCTATCAAAGTATGTAAGGAGATACCATAAACCTGATCAAATCATAGGATCGAAGAATTTTGCAGTTATGAAAAGAAGCAAGTTGAGAGAGGATACATGCTTATTATGTGATTTTGAGCCTAAAACAATAAAAGATTCTTTAGACAATCAAGATTGGATACAAGCCATCAATGAAGAAATTGAACAGATTGAGAAGAATAAGACTTGGACACTTGTACAAAGGCCGGATGAAAAAAATGTAATTGGTACTAAGTGGGTATTCAAAAATGGGCTGAATGAACATGGAGAGGTAATAAGAAACAAAGCTAGACTGGTATGCAAAGGTTATGCACAAGAGGAAGGAATTGATTATGGAGAAACATTCACCCCATTTGCAAGTTTGGAAGGAGTAAGAACATTACTTGCATATGCAGCCTACAAAGGTTTTAAATTCTATCAAATGGATGTAAAGTCAACATTTTTAAATGGGATATTAGAAGAAGAAGTTTACATCAAACAAGTTGATGGATTTTGTTGACCCAAGAAAAAATAACATGGTTTGCAGACTACACAAAGCACTATATGTAGTAAAGCAAGCACTAAGAGCATGGTATGATAGATTTCCAAATTATCTGATAAAGATTGGATTTGTAAGAACCAATGCCAACAACAATCTGTATTTTAAGACAGAGAAAAACAAAGCTATTTTATTGGCTGAAATTTTTTTTGATGACATTATATTTAGTGGATAAGATATGTTATGCCAAGCATTTGCAAAGGAGATGCAAACTGAATTTGAGATGCCTATGTTTGGTGAGATAAAAAAATTTGTTGGCTTAAAAATATATCAGATGAAGAATGGTATCTATATTACTCAATCAAAATATGTCAAGGAGATACTAAATTTTTTGGAATGGAAGATTCAAAACTAGTGAGTACACCTATGGCTACTGAAAAAAGGTTAACAAAAAATGATGATACAAAAGAAGAAAATAACACCCTTTACAGATCAATGATTGGAAAGCTGCAATATGTTGTGCACAACATAAATAATATTTCACTGGCTGTTGGTATTGTTGCGAGATCTTCTACCAATCCCAAGGAAACTCATATGATGGCAGTAAAAAGAATTCTGAGATATTTGAAAGGAACAAATGACTATGGTCTGTATTACAAAATGAATAACAAGTTTGAACTTGGAGTCTATACTGATTCTGATTGGGCTGGAAATGTGGATGATAGGAAAATAACCATAGGGGGAGCATTTCTTTTAGGAAAAAGATTAGTTTTATGGACAACAAAGAAACAAAATTGCACCTCACAATCTTCAACTGAAGCCGAGTATGTAGTAGTACCAGTTAATTGTTCTAATAATGTGTGGTTGAAGATACTACTGAAAGGTATGATAGAAGAAATCATAGAACTACTTGTTATATATTGTGATAACACAAGTGCCATTAATATTTCTAAGAACCCTGTAATACACTCTAAAACAAAGCATATATCTATCAACTATCATTATTTGAGGGAGCTAGTTCAAAAAAAGGATGTCAGACTGGAATATGTGAATACTAAGGAGCAGTTAACAGACATATTTAAAAAAGGCACTACCCAAGGATGCTCATGAGTATCTGCAAGGTAAATTAGGGGTGATTCCCCTTACTGAAGCTAATTAGTTTAGAATGGTCTTGTTGCATCAAATGTTATATTCAAAATATTTGACACATTGATGCACATGCAGTCACACTTTAGGATGCTGCCTAAAGTTGTGAAAAATAGACAAGGATAGAAAAGAGGATAAGTCATAAGCAAGATGATAGGTACACTATGAAACAAGAGTTTAGAACAAAAGAATCTACATGATAAATATATCAACCTCTTTGGCATTGTTGTCAAAGAGGGAGAATTTTACTGAAAGAGGGAGTTTACAGATGAACAGACACAGAAAGATTTTAGTGTGATAAGAGACACATAAGGAAAAAGGTTTTTCAAGATGAGAATCAGAATGAAGAAAAATACATTATTGAAGATTTGTTCATATCAAGGAACACTGGCAGACTTTTTGGATTGTATGATAACTATGGTTGCAAATTATTGTTTTAAAGTTTAGTTTTGCCATCAATGCCAAATAGGGAGATTGTTGGAAAGCTACAATGGAAAAAATTGTTGTTTTATCATTGATGTCAAACCTTAACTAGTGATACTATTGCTATCTATTTGAGTACCATATCTATTGATTTATGAAGAAGATTTAACAAGAAGACCAAGTGGAATGGTTGAGTTATGGGAAATCACAAGGGTGCTTGATCAGTTGGCACATTGGAAAAGTAATGTGTTATTTATCTTTTGATGATAGTTTATTGCGAATAGTTTATGCCAACTAAAGTCTGTGATAACTGAGCGCTAGTAAATTGCCAAGGAAGGAAATGATGACTAAGCGGAAGAACACAGTGTTGGCCAAGTGTTGGTATTTTGGTGATTGTTGAGATTTGAGATCTTTGGCTAACACAATTTATTTTATTGGGATATGTAAAGCTAATTGAGGATAAGCATAATTGGTCCACACTATTTAAATGCATGGGTAACCATAATTAATGCATGGATCAAAGATTTGATTAGTGATTTCTTTAGAGAAGTAAATTAAATGTAAAGATGGAAAGATTCATTTGATCTGACCCAACCTAAGGTCTACGATCTTGATTAAGAAGAAAAGGATTTATTTGACCTAGATGAAGAGGTATATGATAACCTCAAGGGGTTATTCATGAAAAGTGTGTAAGTAGTGTATGCGAGAGGATTGCATAGTTAATTAAATGATTGGCATGATCTAGCAGAGAAGGTTGGACAAAGAAGAAGAGAGTTGCGAGAGTGATTGCTTGACGGATTTCCAAGCAGATCTAAAGATTGAAATGAGAGTGGAGGCCACTCAGTGAATTAGAATTAGAGATGGATTAGATCGGGATTTGAGAAGTAAGTTGTATGTGACACATCACACCTGTTGATTACTTTTTAACCATTGTATCAGTCAAAATCCTTTAACTAGGTTGACCTAATAGTCATTGTATAAATTCTTTAAGCAAGGTGGCATTCATGTGGAATGTTCTAAGTCCTCTAATAGGGCCACTCCTGACAGGGTGATTAAATCCTTTAACCAGGTCACCTTTAGCAATCTATTTTGTAACCTTTAACAGGGTTGGCTCCTAATAGAGCTCACTTCAGAAGAGTGAAAACTTGATATCATGTAATTGGTGGTTTTTCCCAAATTGGGTTTTTCAAAGTGGTATAAAGTTTAATTTGATATATCTAGACCTGAGGATAACTGATTCACCCCCCCTCTCAGTTATTCTAAATTCATTCTAACAATTGGTATCAGAGCATTGGTCTCTTCAAAATAGTTTGAAGGTGCTTGGAGAAAAAGATCAAGATATATAAAAAGGAGGTACCAAAGTTTAACCAAGATAATTTCCTTGCATTGAAAAGTTTGATGAAATTGTATCTAGCTGGTATTGGTGATTCTACTAAGCACTATGTTGAACATGATTATGTATCCCCCACTGCACCTGCCATAGCTACACAGTTACGAGAAAAGTAGGACCATAATCAAGCAATGTAGGAGATTGCATTATCTCTGAACTATCATGTGTTTGAAAACATAAAGAATTTTACAACTACAAAGAAAATGTGGGATGCCCTTGCAACCATCTTTGGAGGTGATACAAATATACTGAGAGCTAAATCTTAAAGTTTAAGAGGTAAGTATGATGAAATGAAAATGCAAGAAGAAGAAAATATAGTTCAATAATATGGTAGGATAAAGGAAGTTGTATATGCTATCAGAGGAGCTGAGGGAACCATTGATGATAACATCATTATGAGAAAGGTACTAAGAACACTTCTTCCTATATATGCTATTAGAGTCTCTGCAATTCAAGAGTTAAGATGTACTCCTAATAATAAATTGACTTTGGAAGGTCTGGTAGGAAGACTTACTACATTTGAGATGTCAAATTTTGATAACTATACTCCACAAGCTATTGAACTTGCATTTAGATCCCAATTGGTCCTTAACAAATCATATAAAGGAAAGAAATGTGTGAATAGTGGCATCGACACTACAAATGATGATCTGGAAGAACTTGAAGCACTCATGGAGAAAAGACTATCTAGAGGAAAAGGCAAATTCAAAGCTAAACTTCCTATCATTTGTTTTTCATGTAACAAATTTGGTCATATTGCTGCAAGATGTCCTGATAAGAATGATAAAGATGAAAGAAGGGAAAACAAGTACAAAGACAGAAAGGATGACTAAAACTTCAAAAAGTATAAAGATTACAAAGACAAAGGTAAGAAATCTTGTTATATAGCTGAAGAAGCTTGTCATAGTGAAACTAACAATTCTGATGAAAATGATATAGATGTTGTGTATGTTGCTATGAAAGATTATTCTCATGATGATGAGTAAACTACACTAATTTCTTATATGAGTAAAGGTGACCATTGGATTATTGACAGTGGTTGTTCACATCACATGACTGGTGATAAAGATAAATTTGAAACCTTAGATCAACGTAAAGGTGGTTATGTTAAATTTGGTAATGATGCACCATATCTTGTTAAAGGGAAAGGATCAATTAACTTGACTAACAAGATTAGATGTGACAATGTATATTGGGATGATGACCTTAACTATAATTTATTGAGTGTTTCACAGTTGAATACTTCTATTTACAGAGTTGAATTCAATCACAAGAAGGCAAAGATCTACGATGCCACTAGGGAATTAGTTGGAAGTGGTGAGAAAACAAAAGGTAATGTGTTCTATCTAGATTTAGTTGATGAGACATGATTGTTTGCACAATATAATGATTTTTGGTTATGGCATAAAGGTTGTGTCATGTAAACTTTAATAACTTTCTAAGCATAAGCAAATTGAAAAAGGTTAGAGGGCTACCTAAGTTGAAGAAACTTGAAAATGCAAGGTGTAAGCAATGTCAATTAGGAAAAATGACTAAATCTAGGTTCAAAAGAAAGACTCATACTTCTGAGGGAATTCTAGAATTGGTTCATACTGACCTTTGTGGTCCCATTGGTGAGAAAATTTATTGTTGAGATAGATAATTTATTCTATTTTTTGATGATTACTCAATAATCATGACAGTTATGCTTCTTAAAGAAAAATCGGATGTATTCTAGTTATTTAAGTGGTACTTGGCAAAAGTTGAAAAGGAGATAGGTAAGAGCCTAAAATGTTTAAGATCTAACAAAGGAGGTGAGTTTATTTCTAATGAGTTTAACAGGTTCTATAATGAATGAGGGATAAAAGGACATATGTCCACACCTAGGACACCACCACAGAATGGTATTGCTGAGAGAAGAAACAAATCTATCATGGATTGTGCTAGAACACTAATGATGGAGAAAAATGTTGCACTGAAATATTGGAGAGAATCTGTGACTACATCAGTCTATACCATGAATAGAGTACAAGTCAAGAAAGGTACTAATGCTACACCTTATGAGATATGGTATGGATATGCACCTAATCTAAGATATTTCAAATTTTTGGAGGCAAATGTTTCATACTGAAGGATAACAGAAATGAAAAACTTGATGCTATAGGTGAAGAAGACATATTTCTTGGTTATTCAACTAAAAGTAAAGCTTACAAGTGTTTAAATTATAACACTAACAAAAATTGTGGGAAGTTTAAATGATAGAATTAATGAGTATGCAGAAAGAAATGAAGCTGAAAGCACACAAGAACTTGAAAGTTACAAATCACTTGTCTATATGGAAGAGGAAGATGCTAGTGAAATACCTTAACCTGAGAAAGATGTTTCCAAGAAATAGATAGCACCTTTCAAGTCACAGAATGATGCTTCTGGGCAATAGGAGGTATTAGCCAAGCTATCTGATGCAGATGCTGAGTCACATAATCAACTTGAATTGGACATGAATGATCAACTTGAAGTAGAAAAAGAACCTACTCTAGAAAAGTATGTAAGGAGACACCATAAACCTGATGACATCATAGGATCGAAGAATTTTGCAGTTATGACAAGAAGCAAGTTGAGAGTGGATACATTCTTATTATGTGATTTCAACCTAAAATAGTAAAAGATGCTTTATACAATGAAGATTGGATACAAGGCATGAATGATGAAATTGAACATATTGAGAAGAATAAGACTTGGACATTTGTAACTAGGCTGAATGACAAAAATGTAATTGGTACTAAGTGGGAATTCAAAAATAAGTTGAATGAACATGGAGAGGTAACAAGAAACAAAGATAGACTGATATGCAAAGGCTATGCACAAGAGGAAGGAATTGATTATGGAGAAACATTCACCCCATTTGCAAGATTGGAAGGAGTAAGAACATTACTTGCATATGCAGCCTACAAAGGTTTTAAAGTCTATCAAATGGATGTAAACTTAGCATTTCTAAATGGGATATTAGAAGAAGAAGTTTACATCAAAAAAGTTGATGGATTTGTTGACCCAAGAAAAATGAATATGGTTTGCAGACTACACAAAGCACTATATGGACTAAAGCAAGCACCAAGAGCATGGTATGAGAGATTGTGCAATTATCTAATAAAGATTAGATTTGCAAGAACCAATGACAACATCAATCTATATTTGAAGACAGAGAAAAAAAAAAGTACTTTATTGGCTGAAATTTTTGTTGATGACATTATATTTAGTGGACAAGATATGTTATGCCAAGCATTTGCAAAGGAGATGCAAATTAAATTTGAGATCACTATGTTTGTTTATAAATATTTTTGTTGGCTTACAAATATATCAGATGAAGAATGGTATCTATATTACTCAATCAAAATATGTCAAGGAGATAATAAAATTTTTTGGAATGGAAGATTCAAAACTAGTGAGTACACCCATGGCTACAAGACAAAGTTAACAAAAAATGATGATGCAAAAGAAGTTAATTAAGCCCTTTACAGATCAATGGTTGGAAAGCTGCAATATGTTGCGCACAACATACCTAATATTGCACTAGTTGTTGGTATTGTTGCAATATTTTCTTCCAATCCCAAGGAAACTCATATGATGATGATAAAAAGAATTCTGAGATATTTGAAAGGAACATATGATTATGGTCTGTATTACAAAAAGAATAACAAGTTTGAACTTAGAGTCTATACTGATTCTGATTGGGCTGGAAATGTGGATGACAGGAAAAGACCCATAGGTGGAGAATTTATTTTAGGAAAAAATTAGTTTCATGGACAAGAAAGAAAAATAATTGCACCTCACAATCTATAGCTGAAGCCAAGTATCTAGCAGTAGCAGTTAATTGTTCTAATATTATGTGGTTGAAGATACTACTCAAAGGTATGAAAGAAGAAATCAAATCAGTTGTTATATATTGTGATAACACAAGTACCATTAATATTTCTTAGAACCCTGTAATGTACTCTAAAACAAAGCATATAGCTATCAAGTATCATTATTTGAGGGAGCTGATTCAGAAGAAGGATGTGGGAATAGAATATGTTGATGACATGCAACTGATTGAATGTTTGGTAATGTTAAGTTGAAGATGATGCAAGACATTAAATTAGTTAATGGCTTATATTGTTATTGATGTCAACTTAAAATCATCTATACGGTCATGTACATAATGCAGAAGACTTTAGAGAATCAATGGAACAAAGATTATGCTTTCAGAAATACATAAAAGTTAAGTATTCACTAAGTGACAGACAACACCGATAGAGTGCACACCATCGGTAAAGACAGAGAAAAAGGTCACAGTGATACCCAACGAGTAGAAGACAATGTTGCCTGATGAAGAAAAATCATAGGATGCCTGACGAACAAGAGATAGTTTTTCCCGACGGACGGAGATCCCAAAGCTAACTGGAGTTACACCGATGGAACTGACAGTTGCCACCGACTACAAAATGCAGAAATGACCGACATAATAGAGAGTTTAGAAAATGGCAAAATATCTAGCTGGAAGAGCTTAAGGATAGACTTAACTGCTTGATTTATTTTTTTTATTCAACCATAGTTAAGTAATTGATTTAAAGAAGATTTATACAGTTGTCAAGAAGATAACTACAAGATAAATCAGGACTTAAAGTCATAAATCAAATTGGCTGGATTTTTTTTCATGCCAAGAATCAAGAATCAAGAGTTAAGGAATATCATGTCTATATAAGAGACAAGCATAATTCATTTCTATAAGCAATCAGATACATGGAAGGGGAGTGAATGGAAAGAGGATGCTAAAGAGAAACTAGTGAGGGATTAACTTCATACAGTCTTGATCAATCAAGCTGAGGAAGAGCTAAACAATTCTGCAAACATCGATGAATAGTGAAGCACAACATCACAGAGCAGAAAGTGTAGAGAAAAAGGAATTGAATTGATACATTGATCAGAGAGGTATTGTACCAGTGAATAGAGTAAAGGTAACTTATTCTTTCTGAATGACACTAAACCCACTTGCTTGATGACTAGAAACGAAGACATATAGTTGTGGCACAAAAGATTGTGTCATGTGAATATGGACAAAATGATGAAAATAAGAAGAAAAAGAAGTGTAAGAGGCCTACAGATGATGACAAAGCCAGACAACATCATGTGCAAAAATTGTCAAAAAGGTAAAATGACAAAGTCTTGTTTCAAAAGTAAAACCCATACATATGATGATATTCTAGAATTAGTCCATATTGATTTATGTGGACCTATGAGGACAAAGAGTTATTGTGGAGATAGATATGTTATTCTCTTTGTTGATGATTACTCTATAATGATGACAGTCATGTTTCTAAAAGAAAAATTTGAAGCATTCAAGATGTTTAAATGGTATAAGGCTATGGTAGAAAAACAAAGTGGTAAGGATCTAAAATGTTTAAGATCAGATAGAGGAGGAGAATTTATATCATATGAATTCACTAATTTATGTAATGAGCATGGTATAAAAAGACATGTTTATGCACCAAGAACACCACAACAAAGTGGGATTGCTGAAAGAAGAAACAGATCAATAGTTGATTGTGAAAGAACACTGATGATAGAGAAGGACATCACCCAGATCTTCTGGAGGGAAGTTGTCAGCACTACTGTTTATACACTTAATAGATTTCAATTAAAGAAGGACACAAAGAAGACTCCTTATGAGCTATGGTATGGTAAGACACCCAATGTAAGTTACTTGAAAATATTTGGTAGTCAATGTTATGTCTTAAAGGATGATAGAAATGGAAAGCTTGATGCCATAAGTGAAGAAGGTATTTTTCTAGGGTATTCTACCAAAAGAAAAACTTTTAAATATCTAATCAAGGCTTCTAACAAAATAGTTGAAAGTGAAAATGTAAAGATTGATGAATTTGTAGAAAAAATGAGCTATAAATCACAAAAGAACCAGAAGAATAATTTTTTTTTGTATATTATGAAGAACCCATAACTCTACCCAAGCAACAGTGCTTAAATCTAGAACAATAGAATGTTGCAACCGACGGTCAGAATGTTGTTATCAACGGTCATGATAATGATCAAAACAATGAGCAAGGTAATGAAGATCAACCTGATACACAAAGAGTTGTACCTATACTTATAAGATATGTAAGAAGGAACCATCCAGAGGACCAGATCATAGGAGATAAGAAAGCTGGTACAAGAACAAGAAGTAAGTTATTAAACTCAAATTGTTTAATTTGTGAGTTTGAGCCAAAATCTATTAATGTTGCACTAGATAATGAAGAATGGATAAGTGCTATGAATGATGAGATTGAACAGATTGAGAAGAACAAAACATGGTCACTTGTGCCAAGACTAGATGACAATAATGTCATTGGTACTAAATGGATATTCAAGAATAAGCTGAATGAGAATGGAGAAGTCACAAGGAACAAAGAAAGATTGGTATGCAAGGGGTATGCACAAGACAAAGGTATAGAGTATGGAGAAACTTTTGCACCCGTTGCTAGGCTAGGAGTAAGAATACTACTTTCTTATGTTGTATATAAAGGATTCAAAGTATATCAAACGGATGTCAAGTCAGCATTTCTAAATGGAATTCTTGAAGAAGATGTATGCATTGAACAAATAGAAGGGTTTGTGGATCTAGACAAGAGGAACATGGTATGTAGACTTCACAAAGCCTTGTATGGATTGAAACAAGCTCCTAGAGCCTAGTATGAATGAATTCATTCCTATCAAATAAGTATTGGATTCATAAGGACTAGTGAAAACAATAATCTTTATTTGAAAGAAGATACTAATGCTAACACTTTGATTGCTGAAATATTTGTTGATGACATCATATTTGGAGGCAATGATGTGCTATGCAAATCATTTGTTGATGAAATGAGCAAAGACTTTGAGATGTCTATGTTTGGAGAGATCAAGTTCTTTCTTGGTCTACAGATCATTCAACAAAGTGAAGGTATTTTCATTAAACAGTCCAAATACATCAAAGAGGTCTTGAAAATATTCAAGATGGAAGATTCCAAACCTGTTGGAACTCCGATGGCTACTGGATGCAAATTAACAAAGGAAGACAAGACAACAGAGGTAAATCAGACTTTGTACATATCAATGATAGGAAAACTCATGTATGTTGTACACACTAGACCAGATATTACACATGCATTAGGAATTGTTGCTAGATTTTCAGCTAACCTCAGGGAACCACATATGACTGGTGTGAAGAGAATCTTAAGATATCTGAAGAATACTAAGGAATTTGTTTTATGGTATAAAAGAGAAGGAAAATTTGAACTAAAAGTGTTTACCCGCACTGATTGGGCTGGAAATATTGATGACCAGAAGAGCACAACTGGAGGAGCATTCTTTATGGGTGATAGACTTGTCACATGGATTAGCAAGAAGAAAGGATGCATCTCTCAGTCTACTGCAGAAGCAGAATATGTTTCTGCTACTGCAAACTGCTCAAATATTGCATGGATCAAACAATTGTTGGAAGGTATGCATATGAAGATCTCAGAACCATTGATTATCTATTGTGATAACACTAGTGCAATAAACATTTCCAAGAATCTAGTCATGCATGCAAAGACTAAACACATTGCCATCAAGTATCATTATTTAAGAGAACAAGTTCAAAAAAAAGAGGTGATAATTGAATATGTGCAATCAAAAGAACAATTAGTTGATATCTTCACCAAGCCACTGCCCAAGGATACATTTGAGTACTTGAGAAAGAGACCAGGGGTCAAACCCATGTCTACCAGTCAGTAAAGGACTAAAGGCTGCATTAGCCATATATTATCATAATATCATTCATGATTGATGCAAGCAAAAGATGAAATTCAAAGCTACATCTATATATAGAAAGGTATATATCAGAAATGAGCACCAGAGCATATTGTTGTATTGATCATGGATAAGGCAAATTCAAGGAATGTATTATGCATAGAAGAAAATAATTGTTTAGCATGAATGTCAAATATTTGTAAAATATTTGTTTGGAATTGTTGTCAAAGGGAGAGAATGTATCCATATTATCATCAGAAACTATTCATTATCAGATTACTCCATAAAGGGAGAGATCATATCCATAGGGAGAGAATTTGTATAAAAGTTTCAAACAAAAGACAGAGACGTCAAAGAAGAAGAACAATCAAAAGAGAGAAATTGACACAAACATAGGACACAACACATCATAAGAAGAAACATAGAAAGTTGCAAGAATCAAATCTAAGTTAACACAGAGCTTACCGGCGATCAGACATTTTTATCAGTTATCAAAAACAAAGTGTTTGGTAATTTGATGAATCTCAACAATTATATTTCATATTGTATTAGAAATAGTGTAGTGTGATAATGTAGTATGTTGCCATCAATGCCAAAGGGAGATATTGATGACATGCAACTAATTGAATGTTTGATAATGTTAAGTTGAAGATGATGCAAGACATTAAACCAGTTAATGGCTTATATTTTCATTGATGTCAGCTTAATATCATCTGTATGGTCATGTACATAATGCAGAAGACTTTAGAGAGTCAATGGAACAAAGATTATGCTTTCAACAACATATAAAAGTCAAGTATTCACTAAGTGACAAACAACACTGACGGAGTGCACACCATCAATAAAGACAGAGAGAAAGGTCACAGTGATACCCAACAAGTAGAAGATAGTGTTTCTCGATGAAACAAAATCACAGGATGCCTGATGAATAGGAGACAGTGTTGCCCGACGGATGAAGATCCTGAAGCTAACTGGAGTTACACCAACAGAATTAGCAGTTATCACCGATGACGAACTGTAGATTTGACCGACGAAACAAAGAGTTTAGAAAATGACAAAATATCTAGTTGGAACAGCTTAAGGATAGACATAAATGGTTGATTTATTTATTTTAATTGACCATAGTTAAGTAATTGATTTAAAGAGTATTTATACATTTGGCAAGAAGATAACTATGAGATAAATAAGGAGTTAAAGTCGTAAATCAAATAGGCTAGATTGTTTTTCACACCAAGAATCAAGAATTAAGGAATATCATGTCTATATAAGATTCAAGCATAATTCATTTCTGTAAACCATCAGATACATGGAAGGGGAGTGAATAGAAAGAGGATGCTAAAGAGAAACTCGTGAAGGATTAACTTCATACAGTCCTGATCAATCAACCTAAGGGAGAGCTAAAGAATTATGTAGACATCGACGAACAGTAAAGCACAGCATCACAGAGTAGAAAGTGTGGAGCAAAAGGAATTGAATTGATACATTGATTAGAGAGGTATTGTACTTAAATAGATCTAAAAATCTTCAATTCAAAGTTGCATTAGAAATAGGTCATACTGTTTCAATTTAACCATTGAAGCATCAAGTCTCTTAACAGAGTAGGACATAACAGTCATCTATAATGGAGGTATATCCTAATATATTACCAAAAAGGTTGATTCATGAGAGTAGCATTGAATTTGCATAAAGCCTATTGACAGCCTAAGAAGAAGGTTGATTCAAGGATGGTAGCAAGATTTGCCTAAAGCCTATTGACAATCTAAGGAGGCTGATTCAAGGATGGTAGAAAAATAGATGCCAGATACTAAGTGACAACCTATGTATAAAAATCCTCTAACAAGGTCGCACTTAATAGTGTGTTTGTAAACTTTAACATGGTTGGCTCCTAACAGGGCTCACTTCAGAAGAGTGAAAATTTGGGGTACTGGTCCCAGTGGTTTTTTCCCTTAATAGGGTTTCCACATTAAAATCCTTGTGTTATGTGTCTATGGTTTATTACTTTATTGTTTTAAATTCCACATATGCATTTTTTGATTGATTGGTATACTCTGAATATTTACTGAGTATCGGTAAATAAGTTTTACTACTTATCGATAATCAAGGAGAATAAGGGCAGACAAGGTAAACTGACAAATAGTTAATTATTTCAATGTATTTCAAGGCATACATCTTGTAGGGACTTAATAATCTGAGGTATATTGATTGGTGGATTAAATTTTGAGGCCATCGATCCCCCCCCCCCTCTTAGTTATTACTAACATATGTGAATACTAAGGAGTAGTTAGCAGACATATTTACAAAGGAACTACAGAAGGATGCTCATGAGTATCTACAAGGTAAATTAGGGGTGATTCCCCTAATTGAGGCTAATTAGTTCAAAATGGTCATGTTGCATTAAATGTTATATTCAAAATATTTGACACATTGATGCACAGGAAATCACACTTTAGGATGCTACCTAAAGTTGTGAAAAATAGACAAGGATAGAAAAGAGGATGAGTCATAAGCAAGATGACAAGAACAACATGATACAAGAGTTTAGAATAGAAGAATCTACATGATGAAGATTTCAATGTCTTTTGCATTATTTTCAAAGAGGGATAACTTTACTTAAAGAGGGAGATGTTTATTATACTTAGAGGTAAAGAGAGAGTTTACTGAAAGAGGGAGTCTACAAATGAACAGACATAGAAAGATTTGAGTGTGATAACAGACACAAAAGGAAAGATGTTTCACAAGATGAGAATCAGGATGAAGCTAAAGACATTAATGAAGATTTTTTCATATCAAGGAAAATAGGAAGACTTTTTGGATTGTATGGTAACTATGGTTGAAAATTATTGTTTTAAAGTTTAGTGTTGCCATGAATGCCAAAGAGGGAGATTGTTAGAAAGGTACAATGGAAACAATTGTTGTTTTGTCATTGATGTCAAACCCTAACTGGTGAGACTATTGCTATCTATTTGAGTACCATATCTATTGATTCATGAAGAAGATTTAACAAGAAGACCAAGTGGAATGGTTGAGTTATGGGAAATCACAAGGGTACTTGATGAGTTGGCACATTGGCAAAGTAATGTGTTGTTTATCTATTGATGATAGTTTAATGTGAACAATTTATGCTGAGTGAAGTCTGTGATGAATGAGTACTAGTAAATTGCTGAGGAGGCCAGTGGTGACCGAGCGGAAGTACATAGTGTTAGCCGACTGTTAGTATTTTGGTAATTATTGAGATTTGAGATCTCTAGATGACATAATTGATTTTATTGGGATATGTAAAGTTAATTGAAGATAAGCACAATTGTTCCACACTATTTAAATGCATGAGTAACCATAATTAATGCATATATTAAACATTTGATTTGTGATTGGTTTGGAGAAGTAAATTAAATGTAAAGATGGAAAGATTAATTGGATCTGAACTAACCTAAGATCTACAATCTTGATTAAGAGGAAAAAGATTTATTTGACCTAGATGAAGAGGTATATGATAACCTCAAGGGGTTATTCGTGAAAAGTGAGTAAGTAGTGTATGCAAGAGGATTGCATTGTTAATTGACTAATTGGCATGATCTAGTAGAGAAGGCTGAACAAAGAAGTAGAGAGTTGTGAGAGTTATTACTTGATGGATTTCCAAGAAGATCTAAAGATTTAAATGAGAATGGAGGTCACTCAATGAGTTAGCATTAGAGATGGATTGGATCTAGATTTGCAAAGTAATTTGTATGTATCAGATCACACTTGTTGATTACTTTTTAACCATTGTATCAGTCAAAATCCTTTAACAAGGTTGACCTAACAGTCATTATAAAAATCCTTTAAGCAAGGTGAAATTCAGGTGGAATGTTCTAAGTCCTCTAACAAGGCCACTCCTGACAGGGTAATTAAATCCTTTAACTAGGTCACATTTAGCAATGTGTTTTGTAACCTTTAATAGGGTTGGCTCCTAATAGAGCTCACTTCAGAAGAGTAAAAACTTGATAGCATTTTATTGGTGGTTTTTCCCAAGTTGGTTTTCCATGTTAAATACTATTTTCAACTTGTGTGAATGTTTACATTGTATTTTACTATTAATTTTCTACAAGTTGATTACATTTGAACAATAAAACTACATATGTAAGTTGTTGATTTATGCTATTATTGCCGAGCAGATCTAAGTTGTTCAAAGTGCTATAAAGTTTAATTTGGTACATCTAGACCCAATGATAACTGATTGACCCCCCTCTCAGTTATTCTTAATTCATTCTAACAATTGGTATCAGAGCTTTGGTCTCTTGAAAATAGTTTGAAGATGCTTGGAGAAAAAGATCAAGATGTATAAAAAGGAAGTACCACAGTTGAACAAAGATAAATTCCCTACATGGAAAAGTTTGATGAAATTGAATCTGGTTGGTATTGGTGATTTTTCAAAGCACTATGTTGAAGATGATCATGTAGCCCCCACTGCACCTGCCACAAATGCACAGTTAAGAGAAAAGTAGGAACACACTAGTACATTTCATCTTAAATTTTGACCTAAAAATTTGACCATATCATAAAAATGGTTAACTTGGTCGCATTATAAATGAAATTTTTTTTTTTTCATTTTTATGCCCATGTTGGTCTCAATTTTGACCAATGATGTGTTGGTCGAAATTGAGACCAAAACGGGATTAGAAGTTTTTTTAAAAAAAGATACTTCATTTGACTAGTTAAAAACAAAATGAAACTTCATTAAAAACAAATTGCGAACGCGGGTGACGTATTTAGGGATTTTTGAAATGGGGATTTTTGAACAAATTTCTCTGTGCGATCAGGCCAACAAATTTTAGCCCAGTTCTTTACTTCAATTTATGTTCGACAATAGGCAGGCTATTGAAGAGCAGAGTAGCTAAAAGGGCTTTAGTTTCTGGTAATACCAACTTAATTTTTTGGTTTTGTTGATAGCAATTATCTTAACACAATCCCTTGAAAGCCTCTAAAATATGGGAATACTGACATAAGTTCTTAGGTCTATTAATGATAGTTCCCTTTTTTTAATTCCTTAAAAACCCTTTAGTTTCTGGTAATACAAATATATTTTTGTAATACCTTAGAAGCTCTTTATTTTGTGCGGATACAGATATAAGTGTTTAGCTATGTCAATAACAATCCTGTCTCTTTTTAATCCTCTATTTTTGAAAAATAATCAATTTGAAATATGTAGGCTGTTCTCATGGGGATGATTTGAAGTTGCTGAGGAGAGGCTCGCTGAAGAGAGTTAGAGAAATTTGTATTATTATGTGTGCTTCTGTGATATTTGTAGAATCGGTGAAAGGTTGGTTCCACTTTCTCTGAGAAAATTAAAGAGTGCCCGCTTAAGTTTTGCATGCTTTAGAGGGAATTTGTTTTACAATATACTGCATTTACAGGTTAGGCCTCTGGTTTGGTCAAGGTAAAGGTTAATCATAGTTGGTGTTTCTTTTCCATCTTATGCTAAATTTTGTAATGAAGAAACAAATATTGATTTTAGGCCTTATCTGTATGGATTGATTAGTGATTCATCAAGCTAAGGACACCTTTCTTCTTACAAGAAGACCCTTTTCCCACCATCACATGGAGGAGTTCACCATGAATCTTAGAACACTTTACCCTTGGAAGGTTGATTTCTCTTTTGTTAGAATTTGTTGTCTTTTAACTACAAAGAAGCATGCCTGGTAGGTTTTGAAGTCATCCCAATGCCTTGACGCTAGACAGTTATAGTGGTGGTGAAACTTTGCTGCTAGTTATATAATATACTAATTTAATAATCTCTATCAAATAGTCAGTCGATCAGTGAGAAAATATATTTGAAGTCCTACGCAACTGATGTTTGTCAAGTTTGTAATGTAATAAAAGGAAAGCCCTAAACATTCTGAGTATGTCATCTATGTTTTCTAGGCTCCCAACCAGAAGTTTGCTCAAAAAGCCACTTACAATCTGTTATCTCTCTTAATTTTCCTTCTGTGTTTACCAAGGTATCTGTATATTCTACTAGTGTGTTCTTAGCATATCTTTCTATACCTAAACTAGGCATCTGGCCATCTAAAATTAATGTACTCTTTTCTGAGGTGCAAGATGTCATTTTATTCCCATAATGTGCTTGCTTGACCTTGTGTCTTATAAGTGCTTGTGAATGCTACTTTAAAGTCCTATACAAGATGATTGCACTGATTACCCAAATCAATAGTCTTGCATGTCCTTTCTCTCCCTCACCATTGGACTGTTGATAAGGTGAAGTTGCAGTAAAAACAGTTGAAGGTGCTCCAAAAGAGAAACTTTTTGGTTCTCTATAAGCAAAAGAGTGAAATTCACAATTCTTCTCAAATAAAGGAGGGTAATGAAGTTTCTGCTCTAGATAGAAAATGGTCTTGCTCAAGTGAGATTGTCCTAGACAGAGTTTTTTAGATTTTTCATTTTTGAGGACTCATTTTAGCAGCATTATCAAGTAGCTCAGTTGATATTGAGATTTGCTTGTCTTTCAGCTCCTGCAAATGTATTGTGGCTTCCATATAAAGAGTCACCAGAACATCACGATCACAAATATAGTTTATCAGATTTTCTAATGAACTTCTAGGCTTACCAGTTTCTTGAAAAAGTGGTAGTTCATATGCAGGAGCAACTTTACAGCTTGTATTTGAAAATTTCAAAATAGAAACCTCTGGTGTGAAGGCTAATTGATAGCGATTGGATATAATTTGATCAATATTGATGCTCTTCAATATATTACTGATATTATTACCATTATGAACAATAATAACCACTTTGTCTATCAATTCTGAAACTTCATAACTGCCACTTGTGCAACTAATAACTTCTGATTTTTCCTACTACAAATCTTGAAGAACATTTTTTAATGTATATCCAATCGATGTTACACTACACTTTGACTAACTCCACTTCACACTAATTTTGATTTGACAACTATACCTGCAGTTAAATGCAGATCTATCTCTGCATTTGCAACACTATCATCTAGAACTTCATCGATCAAAAGTTCAAATTTGGCATATGTTTTCTAACTATTACAGTCTGATGAAAAAACAAGCCTGTAGACTTGCAAAGTTGTCACATTAAGTTCTTTACCTCAACTACCAAACAATGCATATGCTTCAATGGTGAACTTCAACTCCTTTATTTCTCTTGTACCTGCATGTATAGTGATTTTTCGGCATGAATTCATCATTTATTCTTCTTCAGGCATCACTTCTGTAACTGGCTGCATATAATCACCAAGCTCCAACTTTATGTAAATTTGCCTTAAATTTGAAATCTTCACCTAGATCCCACATCTTGTGATTATAAAACCTTGATAGGATTTGGGTGCCAGCAAGAAGTTGAGTCCACTTTTTGGGCAAAAAGTGGAAGTGTTTTCCCTGATTTTCAAGTTGTCTATCAATTGATGTGAAAATTTGAGGCACTTACAGATTGAATATCAAAAAAATCCACTAATAGAAAATGTAGTGCTCGGAGTCTATTTTTTAAATATGTAATTTATTTAAATACCCACATAATAGAAAATATATTTAGTAGGCATGTTTAAAAACCTATTTTTCAAAATGTTTGTTTCAGGACCATACCCAGCATGTGTACGGCCACCCTATTTTGAAGTAAATAAATGAATTTTTCTAAATCCTTTTGGGGGAATGTACCTAACACATCAAAGATTGGTCAAAATATTTTTTCTTTTTTTTTAATTGAATATTTTTT
>MU223775.1:1172872-1183908 GCA_018584345.1 Thuja plicata | reverse complement strand
AACTATTTGTCTAATTGCAGTTCTAAACATGATTTTGGTCCTAAAATACATGCATTTTTCCTAATGTTGTGTGGGTGACTTGAAACAGGTCGGTCACTTAAAAAGTGGATTAAACCCGTTGACAGCATAATCCTTTGTGTTCGAGGGCAAATATTTAAAGACCCTTGTGAAAACAGGACTGATAATAGGCATCATCACACTCATTGTAAGAGCCAGTCCCTTGAATTATGTTCATTGGCTTGTAATTTATTGCCTCTAGCAATTATGTTCATTGGCTAGTAATTATTACCTCTGGCTAATTTGAATGATTCCCGTACAGGAAGGAATAGCAGTTGGCAGAACTTTTGAACTTTTGTATTGATTTAAGTTTTCATTGTGGGCCATGAGTTTGGTGCAGGTGCATTTTCCAGGTCAGCTGTGAACTTCAATGCTGGCTACAAGACGACAGTATCAAATATTGTGATGGCCATTGCAGTGATGATGCTCCAATCTATTTTTCCAATTCAAGCTACTTAAGAGAAAGGTGATTTGTCTATGTTTATTTTAAAAACTGATTTTTCAACAGACATAATGAATGTCCTATGTGTAGGGTCAACTTCTTTAATTCAGTCATGCAGCTTCCTGAATTCAGTCATGATTGATTCAATTATTTATAACCCATCTTTCGAATAACCCATCTTTAAAATCCATCTTTTGAATAACCCATCTTTTGAATTGTAGTCATTTTTAGATTAAGTTTTGGTAGAATTTCAAAAATGTCATTTTTAGAATATATTATATTAAGCATAATATTTTAATGAATTGCATGATGGTATTTGATATTGAAGAAGGTAGTCCATATGACTACTGTTCTCCCTCCCCTTAACAGTTTATAACTTTATATATTATTTGTTATTTGATGTTTTGAGTACTCCAAGCAATAGCAATGTCATGAGAAACCATTCACCATAACCCTTCTCTTCTGAGCTCTTCTTCTTTGACACATCTCTAATCCACAGTCTTCATTACATGGATTGTTTATTAGGGACCTTAATAAAGTTTGCAATGTACGCAGGATAAAGAGATGGATAATGGATGAAGAGGAGCATCTTGCCAAGCTGAAGGAAGACACTTTGTAGTATTTTATTATAGATATGGGCCATAAGTTCTGAAAGCTTACATGTTTAATGCATCATTTCTTTTCTGTAAAAGGATTTGCCTTCGCTTGTAATCGGTTTTCCAGTAACAAAACTATGGAGCAGAATAAAATGAAATAAATGCACCCTAATTTTATCATATACAGCCATTCCTGTTTCTTTTATTCTGGGATTTAGATATAAAGCTGTATATGGTCAAACTCCACCAGGTTTGGTTTGTATTATACTTTGGTGCTACTTTTCATTATCTTTTTTCATTTATGCAGTTGTAACAACCGTTGACACCAGTAGAATCAAAATGCTCGAAGAGCTCAAAAGAATAATTGAACTGAAAGACCTTCAGGCAACTATTATCATAATTTTGGTTTGAACAAAATATTATTTAAAAAAAAAAAAATTTAGCATTGGTCTCAATTTTGACCAATGCTATGGTTTCAATTTCTACCAATGCATGGTCTCAATTTCGACCAATGCTATGGTCTCAGTTTCTACCAATGCATGGTCTCAATTTTGACCAATGCTATGGTCTCAATTTCTACCAATGCATGTCTCAATTTCAACCAATGCTATGGTCTCAATTTCTACCAATGCATGGTCTCAATTTTGACCAATATTTTGGTCAAAATTTTGACCAACAAAAAAAGTAGAAAATTTGACGAAAAAAGAACGATGAAAGTTTTGGTCGTGAATTTGACCAATTATTATAAAAATTTTGACCAATTCTCGTCAAAATTTGAGGTAAAATTTACTAGTGACACAATGAAGCAATGTTGGAGATTACATCATCTCTCAACTATCATGAGTTTAAAGACATAAAGAATTGTATAACTGGAAAGAAAATGTGGGATGCCCTTGCAACCATCTATGGAGGTGATACAAATGTACTGAGAGCCAAATCTGAAAGTTTAAGAGGTAAGTTTGATGAAATGAAAATAAAAGAAGGATGAAATATAGTTCAATATTATGGTAGGATAAAGGAAGTTGTAAATGCTATCAGAGGAGATAAGGGAACCATTGATGATAAAACCATTATGAGCAAGGTACTGAGAACACTTCTTCCTATATATGCTATTAGAGTCTCTACAATTCAAGAGTTAAGATGTACTCCTAATAATAATTTGACTTTTTAAATACAAATTATATATATATATATATATATATATATATATATATATATATATATATATATTAATTTAAAAATATATTAAATTGTTAGATATAAGAAATTAATAGCAATGAAAGGATATTTTAAAGAATATATTTACACTATTATATGTAGAAATATTATGATTATATTACTTATTAGAATTCAAATTAATGGTACCGTGAAGCTTATAGGTACAATTAGTGTAAGTTTTAGAGTTGAGATTTGCTTTTATTTCAAAATTGATGTTCATTTAAGGTTAATATTAGAGATGAAATTGTTTGGGTTATTGTTCAACTAAGGCTAGGTTCTAATTTGAGATTAGAGACAAATTTAAGATATATTTAAGGAAAGGACTAGTTTAGGATCTAATATTATATTTACATTAAAGTTAGAAGTTATGTGTAGCCTACAATTATGTTTACAGTATAGGTGGGGTCATCTTTCTATAAAAGAAATAAATATATTGACACAATTATATTTATCCCTCTACCTTCTTGAAATGAGTCCACTTTGTTTGGCCATGTCATATTATATTCCTAGTTCATGATACTATCTTTCAAATGGATTCTTTTCAAATTAAATAAGATTAGAGTAAGGAAATTGTATAGACTCTTATGGAATGATATACCTCTTGAAAAAAACTATTTCTCATATGACTTATCTAGTTAATGCTATTTGCATACATCAAAATCTTAAGGTAGTAAATAAGTACATCGATTATCTTGCATACAAAACTAACAACTTGAAACAATGTGTATATCGACTACAAACACAATAAAACTTTTATGTGATGGAAACATGGGATTTGATCCTCATGTTCATATATTATATATATCTATCTTTGGAAGTGGCAAAGAACCAAATACCTGATATAGAGTAGACATATCTGATGAAGTGTATAAACAAAAGGCATCATTCCCTAAAAAGAACAATAATTATATAACTTATGGCCATATCATTATTAGATCAATCATATAACTAAAATGATATAATTGTTCTACATCAAGTTTATCTTGGTAACTAAATAAGTCCAAGCTTTTTGAAGGGAAGTCCTTGTTTTCTTACACCTTCCAAAACTTTATACTAATAGTTTGACTCATTAAATTTTTTTACTAATAGTTCCACTCATTATGAGTTTATATGTGAATTGTACTTGTGAGCTTAGAGATTGTATGTAAGAACCATGATATAGTTGTCGAGCTAGTCCTTGTTCATTCAAAATAGGTAGAGAAATTGACTTAATCCACACTAGATAAGTCTAACCCACATCTAGAATTAAATGCAATTGAAAAATCACCCAAAATGACTCGACAAAGGATACAATCTGGGGTGAGGCCATGGGAAGCCCCAAATACAACACCAATTATAATATCTCCTATTAAGCTCTTAAACCTGTTCCAACCCTGGTGGACTATTAAGGGTTGTATAACAATGAAGAATTAAATCATCAAGTACAACAACCATAAAGAAAGAGGTCGGGTGTTTAGCTTTGATATAGTAGATAGTGAAAGGACTGAAGTAAGGGTAATGTAACTACTAGCCTTTCTCTCTACCTTAGTCTCAAATAGGTTTTTTAATAGGCCTCTTCTCTAGCCTATCTAGGATTCTTTACTAACCATAACTTACTAGGATACTTTCCACAAGATCCTTCTCTAATTAAGCTTGAGTACATCAACAAAGAAATCAAACTAGACATCACCTAGCCATAGTTCTCTTCCTGCACAGTCTTCACTATTTGACCTATAAGGTTCAGGATCTCAAAAATATGGAGAGATAGGATTTCAGTTAGGTCAATTGGATCTAATCCAATGTTTACCCACACTTCTTGCAATGGAACTCTAATCACATTCAATACTTTCCTTCTGACACACCCAAATAGGGCTATAATCAATTAGGCCTATTTGGTCACCTTTTTTCTTATAGCTTCAAAAACTCCCAAATAAGTACCCAAAAAAACTCCATTTTTAGACACCCTTTATGGAACCCTTCAATATTTCACTGGTTTTCACACCTCAAATTGTTCCTACACCAGAAAGCTATAAACATGCCTACAATTCAAGATTTCAAGACAATAGGGTTGTTTGCACAAAGATATGGTTTCTTGGTACTTAAAAATCCTCACTAAAACTTCTCCTTCAATTTGGGGCTCCTTCATACACCACTCTACCTCTCCATAATCTCAAGTTGAATAATTCAATGCATTCAACCCACTGTACACCACTTGCAATGCTCTACAATCCCTAGCCATGCACCACAGGCTCCGCTAGGGCATCATAGAAAAAATGGAAAAAAATGTTTCCAAGGCCCCTCCTTTTACATAAATAAAGTACAAGGAGTCACCTCACCCATTCCAATATCTTGTGCACTTTCCACAGTGGAATGATGAGCTATGACCCTATTTGCATAACCTGCCTGGTTCAGACTAGCGACAGGGCTTAAAACAAAATAATGTACAAACCTAACTAAAAAAACACAAAATGATAATATAAAACCACACAAAATCTCAAAATGAACTACCGTAACATATTCATGAGTTATAGAAAACAATCTAATCCATTAAAACACAAAATTCTAAGAAATTGATGATCTGCAACTATTTCTTCAATTACACAGTCCATACACACACTTTACAAAACTAACCAACCTCTCACCAAGGTCAAGGGACACATTATATATAGTTTAAAAATACCTATCCCATCAGTTTTAGACAATTAGGAAACCTCTTTTCTCTAAAATGCAATCACGCAACAAATGTTGTCAATGTTGTCAATGACAACATTGACAACTTTTGTGTTTTGCTTCCAAACTTGGTCGAAAGCTGATAAAACTTAACCAAAATCCTATATAAGGTATTTAAACATCAAATAGGACTTCCAATCACTCCCTTTCCCAATTTGACAAAATAATGCATAAATACACCTTTTGTCACCATATTGGCAACATGTACTCAACTAGACAAAAGTGGACAATATTTGCAAAGAAGGTCACTAAGGACCTAATAAGGCCTCTTAAGCTAACTAAACCCCCTCTAGGATCTATCTATTCCCATTATTTCACTAGTTTTATAAATAGGACCACTACATGAAAAAAAATACATAAGAAGCCCTATGTTACCTTTTAGCCCTACCTAGGTGCTCCTGCACCAAAGGGTCACTTGTTTTAATGAGATAGTAGATGCTCATTATGAGAAGATTCAAATAGGATTGATATACACATATTATAGTGGGGAAGTAAGAAGTTATAATAATATTTATAATAAGATAAGTAGTGGGTTAGAAATCACACTGTTAGAGGAGTCAAAAGTTAGTCTTTGTGAAGATGACCCCTTGATTCCAAAACATCACTTTTATTTTTTACCTCTTAACTAAATTGCAAAGAAGACTTATAATATTGTTGTCTATGTTATTGCAATTGTCATATGTGTGGAACCAAGCTCCATAATTAGGATAAGTGATAAAGATAATGGATACATCTCGAATAACTATAGATGTTACTCTATGGAGAAAATAAAATAAAATGAAGGTGTAAAATTCCAACAAAAATATTACCAGCAAGAGCCTACTATGCTCACTATAAGGAATGCACAAGACAGGGAATACAATGGGAAAATGATCTCTACATCAGTCATGATAAACCTATCTACCAACCTTGATATATAAGGAAAAAATCCAATTTAAAACTTGGTTAATAAAAAATGTCGATGTTGTTCAACACTATATGACAAAAATTTGTAGACAAGGCCCTGCCTATTTTATGATAATTTCTGAAAGATGAGAACAAGATACACATGAAGAAAAAACTTACTGATGCATATTAAGGGAACCTATATAATACATAATGTCTAAGGATTTTGGTTGTCCATCTTTCCCTAACCACAAAAATGGAAAACCATGTAAGAAAAGACTGATCCAAAATGAAGATTAAGAGTGGTGCTGCTCCAAAAGCAACATGACACTTACAAAGTATAATTATAGGTACCTACTTAAAATAAGACTACAGGACCATACATATAAAATATGGGAAATTGAATTTGATGAAGGAGAAACCAAACTCATGGGAATCCCTGCAGAAAAATGTATGTCTTACAATTCAACCTAGATGCGGAAAAAACCAATGAGGCGGTGATAAGAGAAATGTTAAATAAAAAATTCCCATTCACCATGATGTGTAGACATGAAATGTGCAATAATCAAGAGAAAGGATAAGAAACTATTATTAAGGTTGGTGTACTTGATTTGGTTTCATAGAGAAATAACTTACTTGAAAGGACCAAATAGATGTATACCAATGCAAATGAATAACCTTGGATTTAGAAAACCATATTGTAACAAACTATAGACTTTATAGATGTTAATTTATACATATGTCTATGTACATTATATCTATGTTTTTATATGTCAACTCTAGCTTGGGCCCAATGCTATATGTTTGTCTTTTTCTATTTTGAATGAATTTGATAGATACACACATGTAAATTGCCACATGCAACTATCCAAATAGATGTCAAACATAATATTTTATATTACACATATATTATATGCATGCCAAGATATATATGTCATTTTGGTTGATTACATATTGAATGAAAAAATTGTCATCCTTTAGCTCTAGAGGATCACCTTGTACTATTCTAAACACATTTTTTATGTTGCAAATGATATAAAAATGCTTTTTGCTAAATATATGTATCTCAATTTCAAGATGCAGGTCTCTTAATCTATGTCAAGATAATGTTACTTTCTCTACGTATGTTATTGATGTATGATAAACTTCAAGGCTTGCTTTCACACCCTCCAAGAGACTTCACTTTCCTCCTAGGATCCTATTCCTATATAGGATCTTCCAATAGGCTTAGATCATTAACAAAGACCTATTCACAGTCTGCTATAAGATTCAATCTCTGAAAACTTAACCTTGAATGATCAACACCTTAGTTTTGATTCACTTCTCCACACTCACTTAGAAGGCTCTAAGTGCCAAATCTCCATAAATATGCTCCAACATTTTAGGGGTCTTCTCCATCATGAAAAAATTATTGTTCCATCCCATTTTATCCATCTTGGAAGGTTCTTCAATCATCTTCTTATCGGATTCCATGAATCATTATGAAATGACCTTAAAAATAGGCATATTCTAGTAGCCCTTAATAGTCACCTTTTGCTGTTTCTTGCAAAACTTTTTCAAAAAACATGAAAAAATAAGACCTATTTTAGATACCCTTTTGGAATTTTTAAAATATTCACAAAGCTTATGGTTCTGACAATCTCCATACAGGTACTTCCTACAAACAAGGACAAGAGGCCTAATACGCCTAATTTCTAGGACTGAACTGTGATTTTGATAGTAAACTTGTTCAAAATGAATCCTAAATGATTGGTAGGACTTCTATCTGCATAGGATGGATATATATGATGTTTACCTTCATGAAAAATTCCTTCCCTTGTACAAATTTGTACCTCCATGTAATGTTTCATCACTCTTTCTACCTCTAGACCTCTAATCGGGCTTCACAAACTCGCCTAGGGCCTAGCATATAAAATAGTTCCTCATACTTTCCAGACTCCTAACTCCTAAAAATATATACACTAATTACTCCTCTACCATTACCATCTAATATGGATTATTATCCACAGTTAGATTTTGTGGGGGAGCCATAACTCTCTAAACTACTCAAAATAAGCTAATAATGGACTCTGTGAACTAAAACACCAAAAACCAGCTCTTAGATCTACTCAAATCAACTTACTCTTCAAATGAAAAAGTGAACTAATAGTCTATAGAACCCTAATCAATCATTATATTTATCTTTTCAATCCATCCAATAGGACTGTCCACACAAAGTCTCAGGTTTTTCACTGAAAAATACTTGCAGAGCTCTATTCTCTCACTTCCAAACTGTTACAATGCATCATCTTCCATGATATTCAAGTCTTCATTTAAATTAGATACCATTTTCCTTATTTCTAGGGCCTGTTTTCCGAGCATCATCTCCTATGTCTTGGGGAATCAAAAGATACTCGGGTGGCATGCAATCTTTTGCAATAAGTGCAAAGTTGATGACAACTTCTTTTGAACATTTGGCAATTTCCACCTATGTCATGTTCCTATATTCTAGGGCTTCTAACCTCCATGTCTCAAGGATCCAAATCCATTTATATCCTTATGGCATCTTCATAACAACAAGATGTTTTTAGAACACATTAAAGACTCTCACCTTAGCTAAGCTTCTAACACTAAGAATTTAAATAAAAAACTAACAAAGGATATTATTGTGACCTTAGTCATAATGACTAAATCACATAGAAAACATAGAAAGAGACCTTATAAGGTCCTAAAATAAACTAAACTAAGCTCTTTACTTGGCTAGAGTCAAGTACGAGCCAGAATTTACTAACCAATGGAGGCTAGCCTAGGTGCTCCTACACCATCCTCCCAAGAATTAAGAACTTCAATACACCCTTGGATTGATGATGGTAGGATCAATGCCCATCCTTTTAAACTCTATTTCTTTGACCCAACTTGCATAAGCAACACTCTGTCTATACCTCTAAATGAGGTGTTCCTTATACTCCTTGAGTCTAGTCTTTTTGTATACTCTAGTGTCTAGTACACTGTTTGGTCCTGCATTTGCAGTAGTAGGGAGTCGTAGATCTTCAACATCCTTAATCACCTCATGTATTTTCTGGTCACTATCTTGCTATGGTCCCTTGTAATGGACAAGGTTTGCAACATTAAAAATATTTGACAGCCCATTGTCCTCTGGCAGGTCTATCTTGAAGGCATTGTCACCATACTTTTCCAATATAGGATAGGGTCCTATCCTCCTCATTTGCATCTTGTGAGGTTCTCCTTTTTGCAATATATATTTTTTTAGGTGCACCATGGCAAGATCACCAACATAGAACTCCACTATCCTTCTACCTTCATCCACCTTGGCTTTGTGTTTGTTGGTGTTGTCCACTAATATCTTCCTCATTGTTTCATGAACTTCTTGCATATAAAATGCAAAGTCATTAGCATATGCACTTGCCTTGACTCCATCTTTCAAATTCTTTAATTCATAGACACCTCTAGGATGTAGGCCATATACAATTTCAAAAGCAGTCTTCCCTATGGATCTATTTATGGTGTCATTGTAGGCATATTCAGCTTGCCCAATCAACTGATCCCATTGTTGTTCGTACTATTTATTGAAGAATCTTAGAACATTTCCAAGGGTCCTATTAACAACCTCATTTTGACCATCAGTTTGGGTATGGTGGGCTGACCCAAAGGATAAGTTGGTCCCCAATTTTTTAAAAAGAGTCTTCCAAAAATGACTCATAAAATTTATGTCTCTATCTGAAACAATGTTTATAGGAAATCCATGGATTCTCACTATCTCTTTGAAGAATATAGATGTTATTTGGCTTGCATCATTTTTATTCTTGCATGGCACAAAGTGAGCCATTTTACAAATTCTTTCCACAACTACATAAACACTATCCATACCTTATCTTGTCTTGGGTAACCCAACTACAATGACAATGCTTAAGCATTCCCAAGGCCTAGTAGGAGTATGTAAGGGCTGATAAAGAACAGCATTTGATGAAGCACCGTTGGCTCTTTGATACACGATACAACTCTCCACATACCTCTTGACATCAATATTCATCCTTGGCCAATAGTAGAACCTTTGAACTAGTTATTGTGTCTTTGTTCAATCCCAAAATGATGACTCAATGCACCATTGTGCTTCTCTTGAATCATGTTCTCCCTAATGGAACCTCTAGGGACACATAGCTTATTGCCTTTAAACAAAATGTTACTTTGTAAAGTATATTCAGCATACTCACTATGGAAATGGTTCTTGTATTCAACACATACCTTGTAAATATTTTCAAAGTCCTCATCCTCAGCATATAGATCCTTGAAGTGATCTATTCCCATGCTCTTCAACTGAATCTCTTGAATGGTAAGAGCTCTTCTTGACAATGCATCAACAACTTTGTTTAGGACACCTTTCTTATGTTTGATGTTAAAGGTGTAAGCTTGTAGGTACTCAACCCACTTCATGTGCTTTTGGCTCAACTTCTCTTGAGAATTTAGAAAACTCAAGGCTTGATTGTCTGAATAAACAATGAACTCCTTGGGAAGCAAGTAGTGCCTCCTTTTTTTCAAGGCTTGAACCAATGCATAAAACTCAAGGTCATAAGAAGAATACTTCTTTGCTTCACTCAACTTCTCAGAGTGAAATGCTACTGGTCTACCCACTTGGCTTAGGACAGTCCCAATAGCTATGTTTCTTGTATCACATTCAATGGTGAAGAGCTTCTCAAAACTTGGTAGGACTAACATTGGTTGGGTAGCAATCTTTTCCTTCAGCAACTCAAAACTCTTGTTGGCTTTTTCGTTCCACATGAACTTGGTCTTCATTCCTCCTTTGATTGTATCCAACATTGGAGCACAAATAACACTAAATTTCCTTATAAACTTCCTATAATATAGAGAAAGTCCATGAAAACTCCTTACCTCTGTTGTTGTCCTTGGAGTGAGCCAATTCATGATGGCTTCTACCTTACTTTTATCCATTTTCAGTTTACCATGAGATAGAACAAATCCTAGGTACACTAGCTTTGTTTTGATAAACTCACATTTCTCCAAGTTAATCATGAGCTTCTCTTCATGTAGTCTCTTAAGTACTAATTCCACATGCTTGAGGTGATCCTCTCTTGTCTTACTAAAGATGAGTATATCATCCAAGTATACCACTA